>JZKD02S1785358.1:521926-581104 GCA_000966675.3 Picea glauca | reverse complement strand
GGTTCTTAACAACTATAGTATGAATATTTATTATTGCATGTGATGTTATCTTGTTTCTTTCATGCTTCTTTAATAATTAAATGGTATCATAATTTGAAATCAGTTTTGAATGGATTTTTTTAGGTAGCATTCCCAACCTGGGGGTGGATGGGTACATTACAGATTGATATCAAAGCCTCTAGTTGAAACACCTGAGTAGTATGGGCCAAAACTATTGCACATAGTATTTTCATTAAGAAATAATATGTCTTTGAGATCCAAAAGATTAGGAAAAGGAGCACCTTAAGGAAGTGTTATTGGGATCGAATTCACAACAGATAAATTGTAGAAACACCTTCATAACTATGAGAAAACTCTGTTATAGTCAGGATGTTGGAAAATTAGTTGACATTGACGTCAATTATGGAAAAGAGTATGCAAAAGAGTGCACAGGAGAAAAGAAAATATAAGGAGAAAGAGCATTGTAGAAATCATGCAGAAACTAGAGTGCAATGCAAACATAGATACTTTGTAAAGGATCATGGAATTGTGACCATTAGATTAGGATCCAGATAATCAAGAGTCGTCATATCTAATTGAGAAATTTTGGGTATAACCAGAGGCATCAGATCGAACTGATAGATCGTCAATGTTGATCGAGACCAAATGGAAGGATATCATAAGTTTCAGGACTTTGGAACTTCTCCACTTCAATGATTATTGGAGATAAGGCAGAGACAAGAGACATGAAATCCCAAAGTCGCGAAACCTCAAAATGTCACCAGCCATTATATCAAGGGAGGAATTTGGGAGTGATATGATCCATTAGATCAGGAGTGGAAGGATAACGTAAGTTTCAGGACTCTGGAACTTCATCACTTCAGCAATTATTAGAGACTAGGAAAAGTTGTGAAGTGTCTAAGAAATGAAGTTCCAAAGCCAAGAAGTGCAAAGCCAAAGTCACGAAATCACGTAGGCCATCAAATTTGGAGCAGAGGAATGTGGTCTATCCATTTGGCTGATGATGTATCTTATGCCATGTGGTAGGGGTGTCATATGGGGACACATGTCACATGAATTCACTTCCTTTTGGAGCCCAGCATGTCCATTTTTGAGTGACACATGACACACATACCATGGTACACGTCACCATAGGTGACATCAACAGTCCATGTCTACTTCTGGATTATGGCCTCCTAGAATGTACAACTTCTTATACCAGAAAAAGTGTAGAAGGTCTAAGTAGGGAAATCACATGAGATCCCTTCGAGACTTTTCCCAACCATTAGATCGAGCAGTGGAAGGATGGCGTAAGCACTTTGGCAGTTATAACTCTGGGGGAGTTGAGCAACGTGAGAGTTGTAATATCTTGGAATCTCAGAGTGTCGAAGCCCGTAAATCCATCCAATCGTCCGATCAAGAAGGAACTTCAGGTGAATTCTAAACCTTCTGATTGAGGATAGTGGAAGGATAAGGTAATTCATAGTATCTTGAAGTGTCGTATTAACAAAATCATGTAGGTCATAAATCTAATATCCCTTTGGCACTTTTCTCAAACGTTATATCATGCAGTGGAAGGATCTCTTAATCACTTCGACAGGTATAACTCTGGGGGAGTTGAACAACTTGACATTTGTAATATCCTGGAGTCGTGGAGTGTCAAAGTCCTGAAATAAATAAGGATTGTTCATCTCAACACCTGATTATGTCATGATCGTTGATTTCGTTGAAGCCTACATATGATCCAAGATCATCCAGTCAACAAGAGATTAAATCTCAACTGTCCGATAAACTAGTGAAGATAATATAAGTACTTCGGTGAAGTGTACTTTGGGAAGTATTATTCCAGAAATGCAAGAATGCCAAAGTCTGGAGGACCTAGTTCCAACACCAATATCATGATAAGGTAAAGGGGTTGATTAGAGGTGTGAAGGTCTTAGAAGTAAAAAAGTCCGTGAACATTTTCGAACAAGGTCCTGTGTAGAAGAATAAAGAGAAAAACATTAAAGGAACATCGCTTAGAGTGAATAAGCTTGTGGTTTCCAGACCACGGTCACAAGGAAAGTAGATTGGAGGAAGCGCCTGTGTAGAATTTGAATTTTGTACTAGTTTAAATACCCTGTGGAATATTTTGACAAGATTGGCACACAAGCATTCCATTGCTGCTACAAGATCTTCTTTGCACAAAAAGGGTGAAAGTGACTTTTTTAGAAACCATAACTTTCAACTTAGATATCGGATTAGGGAATGAGAATGGTCATTATAAAGAATATTTAGAGGATAATAACATTGAATTGTCATAATTTGGAGAATGATGATATATTTTCTTCATGAATTGAACAGAAAAAGGACCTATAACATTGTTTGATTTTTTTTCTTAATATGCATAATTCTAACAAAATGGTTGCTTTCACATTTTGCAAAATTAGGGAGTCTAACCATATCATTTCGAGATAGGAATGCATATTCAAGAAATGGGGGAAGGAGAGGGAGC
The DNA here is from genome assembly GCA_000966675.3 of Picea glauca. Classification (NCBI taxonomy): domain Eukaryota; kingdom Viridiplantae; phylum Streptophyta; class Pinopsida; order Pinales; family Pinaceae; genus Picea; species Picea glauca. The sequence continues at coordinate 578,631 of JZKD02S1785358.1, read as the reverse complement.
CTTCAATCATAATAAATAAGAAAAATGTCAAAATATCAGTGTTGGTAATGCAGAGATAGAATCAAATGGGCATAAGAGTAGAGGGGAACATGAAACCTTAATAGAGACCATGAGGAGCATGGAAATAGAAGTGTAGAGTTAAAAAGAAGACAATGAGAGGTTGATGAGAGAAAAAAAATTAGATAAATGCTCAAGTAATGAAAAGCCTAAATTAGTTTGATAGGAAAGAAAGGAATGGATCATACTTAAGGAAGGAGGAAGAAGAAATATGTCATGAAATAAAAGGTGACTATAGAAGAGTTTCTCATTCAAGAAGTGCCAATAGAACTCATAGACATCACTCATTGCCGTACTCAACAAGGAAATTTATGCATCTGAAGACTCCATAAGTAGCCCATAAGTGTCTCATGTTAGGCATCAAAGAAGAAGGCATGAATTGGATAGTTTGAAAAGAGAGTTGAGGAAGCTTAAGACACCATCCTTTGATGGTGAAATAGAAAGGGAAGATGATGTTGAAGCATGGCTACTTGGAATCAATAGGTATTTTCAATTGTATAACTACTCCTCAAACCTAGAAGCAAGAATTTCCACATACCATTTACATGGGAAATATGTTATGTGGTGGGATCAACTTAATCAGGTTTAGCACATTAATGAGAAAATGATCACTTGGAGGTAGTTCAAGAAATATTTTCAGGAATACCTTTCAAATCACTTCTATGACAAGAAGATGAAAGAGTTATTTGAGATAAGGTTTGGAAGCATGACCATGATAGAATAATAGAAGAGGTTCTTGGGATTGTTGAAGTATGTAGGACTTATCAAAGATGGAAAAAAGAAGATAAAAATATGTTTAAGTGGATTGTCATCCTTTTATAAAGAGAATATTCAATATGATGAGCTTAGGTGATCCAAAAAAGGATCTAGAAAAGTATAAGGATAACTCAGAATTTGTAGAAGCACCTCGGGAAGCTCAGAATAGCCTCAGTAGATACATAAAAGGAAAAACTTCAAAGTCCTCAAAACTCAGTAAAATTGGCATCATCAAGAAGAGCGTGTCACAAGATTTCCAACAACGTAAAAAACTCATCAAACATAGTTATGTATCAAAATATATTCATGTTCAAAGTTTTGGTCATCCTAGCACAGTCGACATCGATGAGTCAACATCTGTACTATTGACATTAGCATTAGTACATATGAATTCAACATCTGTACAAGGTACGTGGCACATGCAAAGGGCGACACCTATCATGATGATTTCAACATGATGACATGGCAGCACCAGAGGCTACCACGTGTTACTCATTTTTTGCATTTTCTGGTGAGTCCGTGGACCAATGGAAAAGTGCCATGTGGCAGTCCGTGCAACCACATGGAAATCTATACAGCCACCTAATAGGTGACATGGAAAGATGATGGGGCAGGGATGATGTGGCATGACTATGCAGTGTGGTGAAGTGGTCCAATGAAAGGCCACCCTGTGGCCCCGTCATGGTTTTCCACGTGGGAGTTGGAAAATGCATAGTGGGTTCCAAAAATAAAAATTAAAAAAAAAAAAAAGTGGGGTTGGATGGCACCAACCCCCAATCCACCATATTTAAATAGTTATTCCGCCATATTAGGCTGGTTGAAACCAATTACCACCAAATCTAACACCATCTCCAGAATTAGCAAGGATCCCACGGTTTATATGTTGGCAATATATATATATATATAACAAACAATGTATTAAAATGGGAGTCCCATGGGTTTGATCGTGAAACCTCCCCAAAAAAAACTCTTTAAATTGCCTCTGCCAACCATTGGATCAAACGGTCCCGTTTGTTAATCCACCCACCTTTTTTATTTAAATTTTGATTTCTGCCAGTTCATGGGGGGAAGGACCATGGTGTGCGACGATACGGTCAGGCATAGATTTCGAGATAGATTATTTTGATTTATTTCAGGTTGCAGGCATGAAAACCAAGACAAAATTTCTCTTGGGCCTGAAAGTGCTAGACTTAGATCAAGGCGTGGAGACAATATTTTTTGGGTAATTCGACGCCACGAATTAAGTGGTGTTGTTTTTTTAAAGATTTGATCAAATCTTCTACAGCTAAACTCCAAAATTAAGTATACATATTTATTTTGCTAAATTAATAAAAAGGCCTACCCATTTGAGAGCAAGACTCAGAGACGTAATCCACCATGGACGAACTTCATTATCAAGTTTTTTTTGTGTTCAAATCAAATTCTTATGTCTCTTTATCATTGAGCTTTCCTTATTTATGGTGCATTTCAATTTATACTCATTTAATACAATTCTTTAATAAGTCACATTGATGAAAAGATCCTAGATCTTGTTGGTATCAGAGTAGTCATCTTTGACTTGAATTGTTGAGTGTGAATGCTTACTAGAGCCAAGCATAAATAGGGTGAAGGAACAATTAATACTTTCAACCCCGAAGTTGGTTGTGTATCCCAAAGGAAGAAAATGGATGAAGAGGACAAGCGTGATGAACAGGAGAAAAACTTCCATATGGTCCTCTATCGCATGTAAGATATGGTTGAGAAAATGTATGGAGATTACGAGAAGAGAATGACAAAGAAAAGGAAGAAAAAGGAAGCATCAACGGATGAAAATTCTTTAGTGAATCAAGGAGATAAAGGATACCCTCCCAAGCCTCCATCTTCACCATCGAGTTCTAGCTCTTCTTCCTCTAATCATTCTCATCATTCTCATCATTCTAACCATAAAGCTTCGTTTAAGAAACCATTATTAAATCTTGATGTAAAATTTTCTTTACCTATGTTTAATGGAGATGCTAATCCTGAAAAGATAGATAATTGGATACAATAGGTTTAAGTATATTGTCGTGTTCAATAGATTGATGAAGATGAAGTTAAAGTGAAATTGGTCTCTCTTTGGTTGGAAGGCACTTCTCTCGTATGGTGGTAGAGAAAACTTCAGGACAAAAGTAAGTGTGGTAATCATCTTTCCTCATGGTCAGAATTTAAATCAGAAATAAGGAATCAATTTTATCCATTGGGTTATTTAGATAAAGCAATGATGGAATGGAAAAATTTAAGACAAAGTAAAGGTCAAACTATACAAAGTTTCACGGAAGAAGAATTTAGGAAGAAATCTCTTGCATTAAACATTCCTTTAGATTCTTATGAAACTTTAATGAAGTAAATTGGTGCAATTCAAAGTTATATTCATCATACTTTACTATTGTTTAACCCCCACCAGTATTGATGAAGTTTGTGTGCAAGCCACTCACCTTGAGAACAAGGGAAAGGATGTTCAAGAAGATCCCACAAAGCAACCTTCCAAAATCCCACATAAGTAATTTAAAGGAAAGTTTCAAAGGAAGGATAAAAAGACCGCCTTTGTAAAGAGGGAAGAAGGAAATCTGTATTGCACTCATTGCATGAAGAATGGTCATGATGATGAACACTATTGGAAATTACATCCAGAGAAAATACCGAAACAATTCGGTGGAAAGGTGAAAACAAAGACCATTGCTATAGTGCAACAAGATATTGGTTATGATTCAAGAGATGAGGAAAAGATCACAATGGTTGGAGTACAAGGTAAATATTCCCTTCATGCTAGTTCAAATTCTAGTAATGAATCTCATGATGATGAAAGAAAGAGGGATGAATTATTTCATATAAGATTTGTATTAAGCACACTAAGATAGATACATTGTTTGATCTGAGTTACCAACTAAATTTGATATCTGAAGCACTTTTCAAAAAGATGTATCTTGAAAGTAAACCACATCCAAATCCTTATCCTCTTGGTTTGGTATGTGATAAAGAAAAACTTAATGTCACCAAGCAGTGTAGGGTCAAATTTTCTATTGCTTCAAAGTTGATTAATGAAGTGAATTTGGATGTTGTATCACTTGATATATGTGGCATGGTGCTAAGGGGTCCTTATCTTTATGATAGAAAAGCAGTCTTCTTTCATCATGAGAATAAATATCAACTTACTAAAGGGGGAGTGGAATATATTGTTAGATCCTACAACATGAAGGTAAACACAACACTTGTTAGTGCAGGACAAATGAAGAGACTCATAAATACTAATAAGAGATATGTACTCATGGTCATAAGAGAAAAGGATGTTTAAACATCTAATGCCTTCCAAGGATGTGATCCTTCTCATAAGAAAGAATTAATTGATATTGTTTCTAAGTATGATGAAATCTTTTAGGAACCAGAAATATTACCTCCTAAGAGGGAAATCCAACATGAAATACATCTTCAACAAGTTTCACCTCTTCCTAATGTGGGCATGTACAGGATGTCAGTTGTAGAGATGACATAAATCAAAAAGTAGGTACAAGGCTTATTGGATCAAGGGGTCATTAGGACCATTTCATCTCCTTGTGGTTCTCCAATCATGATGATGCCAAAGAAGGATAGAACATGGTGAATGTATGTCGATTACCGATCCTTAAATAAAACCACGATGAAAAATTGATACATGATTTACTTAATAAATTAAAGAATGTTGTTTATTTCACTAAGCTAGATTTGCGTAGTGGATACCATTAGATCAGGGTTTCAGAACATGATGCATGGAAAACTGCCTTTAAAACCAAATAAGGATTTTTTGAATGGCTAGTTATGTCATTTGGGATTTGTAATGCTCTGAAAACCTTCATGTGTGTGATGAATGATATATTCAGGCCATTTCTAGATGATTTTGTAATTGTGTATTTAGATGTCATTCTTATATTTAGTGGAACTTGGGATGAACATGTAAGGCATGTAGAAAAAGTATTGGATACTTTGCAAAGGGAAAAGTTGTATGTAAAATTTTCCAAATGTGAATTTGGCAAGACTGCACTAGTGTACATAGGTCATGTTGTAAGAGGAGGACAATTGAAAATTGATCCTTCCAAGATTGATGTAATTGTAAATTGTCCTAATCCCACAACTATAGACAAAGTATAGATCTTCTTGGGTGAAGTTCAGTATTGGAGTAAATTCATAGAAAATTTCTCTTTCATTGCAACCCCTTTGCATGCCTTAACCAGTGTGAAGAATGCTTTTCAGTGGGGAGGAAAGCAACAAAAAGCCTTCAACATTTTTAAGGAAAAGATAAGTATTGCACAAGTATTAGCACTGTTGAATCTTTGGAAGCCTTTCAAGATCGAGACATATGCCAATGGATACGCTATGGGTGCAATATTGATGCAATATTGTAAGCCTATATTTTACCACTTTGAAACTTTTAAACAATTTTTTGTTAACTATCCTACAGATGATAAAGAGTTGTATGCATTACTTCAAAGTGTAAATAAATGGAAGCACTACTTGTTAGGGAAGGAAACAATCATACAGACAAATCATCAGAACTTACAATATCTCCAAGAAAAAACCAAGATGCAACAATCTTGGCATTACAGGTGGATGGGTTTTCTTCAACGGTTTCATTTGGTAATCAAATACAAAAAGTGTACAAGTAGAGAAATAGACCTCCTATTGTTGCTTCTATTATTTTGAAGAATGATTATTTATCCCATGATATCTATGTGGAACAATATGATGTTGATGAAGTTTTTAAAGAGGTATTTGAAAATCTAACCCATTGTGCACAGGTAGAGAACTATGGTCTGCAAGTAAAAATACTCTACCATATTGTAAAGCTATTTATTACTACAAGTGAACGAGTCCATGTAATACGAGAAGCTCACACTTCTCTTGCGTCTAGGCATTTAGGGGTAGGAAAAAATATGGCTCATATGAAAAGGTTTTGTTACTGGACTCATATAAAAGAAATTGTAACTAAATATGTAAAGGGGTTTGTGATTTATTCTACTTGTAAGCCCACTAATAAAAAATTGGGGCTATACTCACCACTTACTGTTCCATCCCATCCATGGGAGATTATCTCCATGGATTTTGTAGGGGGTTTACCATTGTTGAAAAGGGGTCATGACTATTTGTATGTAATAGTGGATAGGTTTAGCAGGATGTGTATCTTGATGCCATGTAAAAGAAGATCATTATTGAGAAGACTGTTAATATATTCTTTCAGTATGTTTGGGTTCACTTTGGATTACCCACATCCATCATCTCAGATCGAGATACTTGATTCCTTGGATATATTTAAACAAACTTGTGGAGAATGATGGACACCAACTTGAAGAAGAGCATTGTTTTCCATCCACAAACTGATGGATAGAAAGAGGATGTTAACCAAATAGTGGTATTTTTTCTTCGAGGCTACTGCAAAAGCATTCGAAGTTGTGGGATGAATAGATATGCTATATACAACATGATTACAATTGAGCCTTACATTCCTCCACTCAGTGTTTTCCATTTAGGACATGTTTTGGGTATTTTCCTAAGGTCCCTTTGGACTTGATGTATGGGAAAGATGTTGATTCCAATGAAGAAAGAAATTAAGAAAGGTCCCGCAAGTTGATTCAAAGGATCCAAAAAGTACACCAAGTAGTTAGGGAAAAGTTGGAGAAGAGTCAAGAACAGTATAAATCTCGACATGAAAAACACAGGGTTGATCATCAGTTCTAGGTTGGATACTAGGTATGGCTTCACATCACCAAGGAGCAGTTGAAGGGTGAAGACAAGAAACTCAAGCCTATCCGATATGGACCCTTCACTATTTTGGAGAAAAGAGACACCAATTATTTCCATTTAGATCTTCCAGCTTATATGCAGATCTACTCAGTTGTAAATGTGGAAAACTTGAAACTTTTTTATCCTTCCATGATCATGGATCAGGGTGAGGAAGTTTTGATACCTTCAGTTGATAAGTTTGCTCCTAAGTATTTGGACAAGTTGAAGGAATATATCCTCTTGGACAGAAGGAAGATGACTTCACGCAGGGGTGATGTTGATTATATTCAAGTGGGATTAAAGGGCACACATCCAAACAAAGCAAAGTGGATTGAGAAGGACAAGGTGAGGGAACTATTCCNCAAGGGGTCATTAGGACCATTTCATCTCCTTGTGGTTCTCCAATCATGATGATGCCAAAGAAGGATAGCACATGGTGAATGTGTGTCGATTACCGATCCTTAAATAAAACCATGGTGAAATATTGATACATGATTTACTTAATCAATTAAAGAATCTTGTTTATTTCACTAAGTTAGATTTGCGTAGTGGATACCATTAGATCAGGGTTTCAGAACATGATGCATGGAAAACTGCCTTTAAAACCAAATAAGGATTTTTCGAATGGCTAGTTATGTCGTTTGGGATTTGTAATGCTATGACAACCTTCATGCGTGTGATGAATGATATATTCAGGCCATTTCTAGATGATTTTGTAATTGTGTATTTAGATGTCATTCTTATATTTAGTGGAACTTGGGATGAACATGTACGGCATGTAGAGAAAGTATTGGATACTTTGCAAAGGGAAAAGTTGTATGTAAAATTTTCCAAATGTGAATTTGGCAAGACTGCACTAGTGTACATAGGTCATGTTGTAAGAGGAGGACAATTGAAAATTGATCCTTCCAAGATTGATGTAATTGTAAATTGTCCTAATCCCACAACTATAGACAAAGTATAGATCTTCTTGGGTGAAGTTCAGTATTGGAGTAAATTCATAGAAAATTTCTCTTTCATTGCAACCCCTTTGCATGCCTTAACCAGTGTGAAGAATGCTTTTCAGTGGGGAGGAAAGCAACAAAAAGCCTTCAACATTTTTAAGGAAAAGATAAGTATTGCACAAGTATTAGCACTGTTGAATCTTTGGAAGCCTTTCAAGATCGAGACATATGCCAATGGATACGCTATGGGTGCAATATTGATGCAATATTGTAAGCCTATATTTTACCACTTTGAAACTTTTAAACAATTTTTTGTTAACTATCCTACAGATGATAAAGAGTTGTATGCATTACTTCAAAGTGTAAATAAATGGAAGCACTACTTGTTAGGGAAGGAAACAATCATACAGACAAATCATCAGAACTTACAATATCTCCAAGAAAAAACCAAGATGCAACAATCTTGGCATTACAGGTGGATGGGTTTTCTTCAACGGTTTCATTTGGTAATCAAATACAAAAAGTGTACAAGTAGAGAAATAGACCTCCTATTGTTGCTTCTATTATTTTGAAGAATGATTATTTATCCCATGATATCTATGTGGAACAATATGATGTTGATGAAGTTTTTAAAGAGGTATTTGAAAATCTAACCCATTGTGCACAGGTAGAGAACTATGGTCTGCAAGTAAAAATACTCTACCATATTGTAAAGCTATTTATTACTACAAGTGAACGAGTCCATGTAATACGAGAAGCTCACACTTCTCTTGCGTCTAGGCATTTAGGGGTAGGAAAAAATATGGCTCATATGAAAAGGTTTTGTTACTGGACTCATATAAAAGAAATTGTAACTAAATATGTAAAGGGGTTTGTGATTTATTCTACTTGTAAGCCCACTAATAAAAAATTGGGGCTATACTCACCACTTACTGTTCCATCCCATCCATGGGAGATTATCTCCATGGATTTTGTAGGGGGTTTACCATTGTTGAAAAGGGGTCATGACTATTTGTATGTAATAGTGGATAGGTTTAGCAGGATGTGTATCTTGATGCCATGTAAAAGAAGATCATTATTGAGAAGACTGTTAATATATTCTTTCAGTATGTTTGGGTTCACTTTGGATTACCCACATCCATCATCTCAGATCGAGATACTTGATTCCTTGGATATATTTAAACAAACTTGTGGAGAATGATGGACACCAACTTGAAGAAGAGCATTGTTTTCCATCCACAAACTGATGGATAGAAAGAGGATGTTAACCAAATAGTGGTATTTTTTCTTCGAGGCTACTGCAAAAGCATTCGAAGTTGTGGGATGAATAGATATGCTATATACAACATGATTACAATTGAGCCTTACATTCCTCCACTCAGTGTTTTCCATTTAGGACATGTTTTGGGTATTTTCCTAAGGTCCCTTTGGACTTGATGTATGGGAAAGATGTTGATTCCAATGAAGAAAGAAATTAAGAAAGGTCCCGCAAGTTGATTCAAAGGATCCAAAAAGTACACCAAGTAGTTAGGGAAAAGTTGGAGAAGAGTCAAGAACAGTATAAATCTCGACATGAAAAACACAGGGTTGATCATCAGTTCTAGGTTGGATACTAGGTATGGCTTCACATCACCAAGGAGCAGTTGAAGGGTGAAGACAAGAAACTCAAGCCTATCCGATATGGACCCTTCACTATTTTGGAGAAAAGAGACACCAATTATTTCCATTTAGATCTTCCAGCTTATATGCAGATCTACTCAGTTGTAAATGTGGAAAACTTGAAACTTTTTTATCCTTCCATGATCATGGATCAGGGTGAGGAAGTTTTGATACCTTCAGTTGATAAGTTTGCTCCTAAGTATTTGGACAAGTTGAAGGAATATATCCTCTTGGACAGAAGGAAGATGACTTCACGCAGGGGTGATGTTGATTATATTCAAGTGGGATTAAAGGGCACACATCCAAACAAAGCAAAGTGGATTGAGAAGGACAAGGTGAGGGAACTATTCCCTCACTTATTTGTTGATTTATGAAACCTTTTGGTGGTCCAAAAAGATCTCAGTGGGAAGGCATGATCCAAAAAAGGATCCAGAGAAGTCTAAGGATAAATCAAAATTCGCAGAAGCACCTCAAGAAGCTCAAAATGGCCTCAACAAACAAAGAAAAGGAAAAAATTCAAAGTCCTTAAAACTCAATGAAATCGGCATCATCTCAAAGAGCGTGTCACAAGCTTTCCAACGACATAAATGACTCATCAAAATATATTCGTGGTCAAAGTTTTGGTCAATCTAGCCTAATAAGCAGGGATGAGTCAGCATTCGTACTACTGACTTCAACATCAATATAGATGATGTCAATGTCTATACAGGGTACATGGCACATGCAGAAGGTGACACATGTCATGATGATGTCAACATGATGATGTGGTAGCACCAGAGGCTACCATGTGTCAATCATTTTTGGTTCTTTTCGGTCAGACCATGGACCAATGGAAAAGTGCCACGTGGCAGTTCATACAACCATGCGGAAATCTGTACAACCACACAACATGTAACATGGCAAGATGATATGGTAGGGATGACGTGGCATGACTGTGTAGTGTGGTGACATGGGCCAATGAAAGGCCACCACATGGCCCAGTCATGGGATACCACGTGGTAGTAGGAAAATGCACAGTGAGGTCCAAAAACTGAACTTTAAAAAAAAGGGTGGGGTTGGCTAGCGCCAACCTCCAATCAACCATATTTAAATAGTTATCCCACCATATCAAGCCGGTTGAAACCACTTACCACCAAATCTAATGCCATCGACAAAGTTATAAAGGATCCCATGGTTTATATGTTGGCATTATATATATATATATATATATATATATATATATATATATATATATAACAATCTATTAAAAGGGGAGGCCCACAGGTTTGACCCTAAGACCTCCCCAACAAACACTCTCTAAATTGCCTCCACCAACCGTTGGACCAAATGGTCCCGTTGGTTAATCCACCCACCTCTTTTATTTAAATTTTTATTTATGCTAGTGCACGGGGGGAAGGACCAAGGCACGCGACGGTACAGTCAGGCACAAATTTTGAGATAGATTTCATTAATTTATTGCAGGTTGCAGGCACAAAAATTGAGACAAAATTTCTCTTGGGACAGAAAGTGACAGATTCAGATCGAGGCATATAGATAGTCGTTTTTGGGTAATGCGACGCCACAAATTCAATGGTGCTATTTTTTTCTGATCTTATCAAAGCTTCTCCATCTTAACTCTAGAATGAGGTATACTTATGTATTTTTCCAAATTCTTTTGTTGAGTTAATAAAAAGGCCTACCCATTTGAGAGAAGGACCCAGAGACATAGTCCACTAGGGATGAACTCCGTTATCAAGTTTTTTTTGTGTTCATAGATGATGCTTATGTCTCTTTATCATTGATATTTCTTTCTTTATGGTGAATTTTAATTTATACTCATTTAATACAATTCTTTAATAAGTCACGTTAATGAAAAGATCTTGGATCACTAGGACATTGATTGAAACCATCAAAAATGTTAAGTACCTATATGAGGAAGGCAAGGAAAGAGAATCCATGAAAAAATCTTGGAAGGATAAGAAGAAGGAGAAATCTGATCAAAGGAGGAAGGGGTTCACACCTCCTTTCAATAGGAACCTCCCTAATAAAAATCAACAAGATCAACCTGCTAAGGATGAATCTAAGAAAGAGTATTCCTTGGGAAAAATAGGAATACCACCAATCCAATGTTGGGGGTGCAAGGAAAATCACCTATATAGGTATTTCCCTCACAGAGGAGATAAAGTGAATACCATGCACAACATCCAAGAGGCTACAAAAGTGGAGGACATGGACAATATATATGCAACCTTAGAAGATAAACAAGTAGAGTAACAATCAAATATGATTGAAGTGGAAGGTAAGATCATTAATCATCATGTTAATATTTTAATTGATTAAGGATAAATTCATTTTTACATTGATCCTAAAATAGTTGATAGATTACATTTGGAGAATAGTAAGCTAGGGAAGTCAATTTTGGTTCAGCTAGCCACTGGAACCAAAAGAAGGATCAATGAGGTTGTTAGAAGTTGTCCAATAAATCTTAATGGATTAAATACAAGTGTTGATATGAAAATCATCCCATTAGGATATTATGACATCTTAATTGGAATGGATTGTTTGGACTAGAACCATGATGTCCTATATTTTCATAACAATACCTTTACATGTCTTGATGAAGAAGAAAAACAGAGCACTGTGAAAGGAATTCCAAGACCCATTTATGTAAGGGATATTTCATCCTTACAACTGAAGAAATGTTTAAGGAAAGTATGTCAATTGTATGCAACTCGTGTGGAAGAGTCAGAAAATAAAAAATGGCCAAGCCTTGAAAATTTTCCAGTATTGCAAGAGTTTGAAGATGTATTCCAAGATATACCAAGATTCCCACCAAAGAGGGAGATAGATTTCTCTATTGATTTAGTACTAGGAGTTTCCCTAGTATCAAAAACACCTTACAAAATGAGTACACCTGAATTGAAAGAATTACAAATGCATTTGGAAGAGTTGTTGAAGAAAGGGTACATACTTCCAACTGTTTTACCTTAGGGAGCACCAGTGCTCTTTTTCAAAAAGAAGGATGGAACATTGAGGTTGTTTATAGACTTTAGAGAGATGAATAAAACCATTTTGAAGAACAAATACCCTCTACCCAAAATTGATGACCTCTTTGATCAGTTGAGAGGGGAAAGGATATTTTCAAAGATAGATTTGAGATCCAGATACCATCAGGTAAGAATCAAGGAAGAAGACATCAATAAGACTACCTTCAGAACCAGGTATGGACATTATGAGTTTGTATTGGTTCCATTTGGATTGAACAATGCACCAATTGTCTTTATGTGCTTAATGAATGGAATATTCAGAAATTATTTGGATACGTTGTGATTGTATTCTTGGATGAGATACTTATTTATTACAAGTACGAGGAAGAGCATGAACATCACTTGAGGTTGGTGTTAAAAGTGTTGAGAGAAAATCATCCTTATTCCAAGCTTAGTAAGTGTTCTTTTTACCAAGAAAAATTCCATTATTTGGGTCATATTATTTCAGAACAAGGTATAACAATAGACCCTTAAAATATTGAAGCCATTAGAGGATGGCCAACACCCATGAATGTTTCAGAAATAAGATATTTAATGGGATTAGATGGATACTACATGAGGTTTATAGTGGGGTTCTCTAAGATTTCTCATCCCATAACTTCTTTACAAAATAAGGGAATCAAGTTTGAATGGAGAACAGAGTATGAATAGAATTTTATTTTGCTGAAAGAATTCCTTACTGGTGCAGTTGTTATAAAGATTGTTGACCCAAATGAGAATTTTGTGGTATGTACAGATGCATGCAAGGAAGGACTTGGTGGATTCCTCACTCAAAATGAACATGTAATTGGTTATGAGTCCATAAAAATCAACAAATTTGAGATGAATTATGCCACACATGATTTGGATCTTCTTTCCATAGTTAATGCATTGAAGATGTGGAGACATTATCTCATGGGAAAAATATTTGAATTAAGGAAAGACCATAGTGGTCTAAAAGAAAGTTTTGAACAACCAACTTTGAATGCTAGGAAAATGAGATGGATGGAATTTTTAAGTGAATATGACTTTGAAATCAAGCATATCAAAGGAAAATAAAATAAAGTTGTTCATGCACTCGGCAGAAGAGTACATCTCATGCATGTTACAATTGTTAGTATGAATCAGTCAGATTTAAAGAGAAGAATTTTAGATGTTGTTGTTACAAATCAACAATACCTACAGGTAAAATAAAGTTTACAGCAAGAAAACATACAACATAAAATTAAAGAGTATGATATTAAGAAAGGTGTATTACTTATGCACAAAAATAGAATTTATGTTCGTAGTTCCAGATAACTTAATAATTTGGTGTTAAAGGAAATGCATAATGTTCCATATGTTGGACATCTTGCTTACTAGCAAAAAAAATTGCAGCAGTAAGAATCCAATTCTTTTGATCAATAATGAAGAAGGATGTTGTTGTTTACATTTCCAGATGTATGGAATTTTAGAGAGTGAAAACTGAGCATAGACACCCAGTGGGTTTTCTTCAACCATTTCCAATTCCAGAGAAGAAATGGGAAGTAGTAACCATTGATTTTATAACTAAATTTCCTAGGATAGAAAGGAAACATGATTCCATAATGGTATTTGTGGACAGATTAACAAAGGTTGCTCATTTTGTTCCTATGAAAATGAGTCATACAACAACTAACATTGAATGAATTTACATGAGAGAAATTTCTAGGTTGCATGGGATACTTAAGGGAATTGTTTTAGACATAGATACAAAGTTTATTTCAAAATTATGGAGGGTATTATTTAAAGGATTTGGTACAAATCTGAATTTTAGTACAACATACCATCCACAGTCAGATGGAAAGATAGGGAGAGTCAAACAAGTGATTGAAAACAGGCTGAGAATGTATGAGATGGATAAACCATCTAAGTGGGAAGACTACTTGCATTCGATTGAGTTCTCCTATAATAATGGGTATAAAGATTCATTGAAGATGAGCCCATTTGAGGATTTGTATGGTAGAAAATGCAATACTCCAATGAGTTGGGACAACCCAACAAACATAGTAGTACTTGGGCTAGAATTTATCAAGGACATGGAAGACCAGATGGTTAGAATTAAGAGGCATTTAAAGGAAGCTCAATATAGATAGAAAATTTATGCAGATAAGAACAAGAGAACTAGAGAATTTAAAGTGGGGGAGCATGTTCTTTTAAAAGTGAATCCCAAGAAGAGCTCAATGAAGTTGGGTAGTTATAAAAATATAGCATTGATATTCGGTGGTCCATTTGAGATCTTGGATAGAATAGGGCCAGTTGCATACATGATTTCATTGTAAGCTTCCATGAATGTGTATAATGTATTTCATGTCTCTTTGCTGAAAAAGTATATGCATGACCTTAACCATGTTATTGATTGGAATTTGATTCAGGTAGAGTTAGAGGAAGACTTTTAGGTCCAACAAGTGTGCATATTGGGAAGAAAATTCGAAATCCTCTGGAATCGATTTATAGAGCTGGTAAGAATTTAGTGGACTTGCTACGGTCCTGAAGATGTTACTTGGGAGAATGAAGATTCCATGCGGATGGAGTACCCATGAATTTTTGAATAAATTTTGTTTTGTTTTGTTTTTGTTTTTTTTTGTATATGCACTAAGGACGGTGCCAAAATAAGGGGGACGGGGATGTAATACCCCAGTTTTGAGTCCCCATATGAAATAATGTATTTTGTTTATTTGATGAAAGGTCGGAGTACCCAAACACTTAAAGAGGCCAGTGTGCCTAGGAAATTTAATTCTATGATAGTTATTAATAATAAAATGCATCATTGGATGCAAGATAAACAAGGACAAGAGTTATAGAGGCCTATGATTCCACAAGAGAGGGGGCTTAAGGAGCTAAGTCATTTTATCATATTTTTATTTACCCATAAGTTCTTAATGGAGAGAAGTGGTTACATGAGACTCTTGGGGAAGGCCACATGGTTCTTTATTTTCAATTAAATATTTAAACCCATCTTGTGGGTTTTGGGGGGGTTCTTCTTCTTCTTCTTCACTCACCCTATTCATTCATTTTTCATTTTTGTTCACACTTTCCATTCTGTTCACTTTTCACTCATTCATTTCGGTTGTTGGAATGGGCCCCTAGGGAAAATTATTGAGGTGGAAGCCATTGTTTGTTTTTTGTAGCAGTGGTTGGTGTGTTTCAGCCATGAATTAATGCTTTCATGTCTGAGATGCATTTCCATGTACTAAATTTTATTCACATTTTTGAGTCATGAGAGTCCTAGCATGGAGATTCTGGACCAAATTCATTGGAGCCCTAGAAAGAGGTGGACAAACTGAGGCACTGTGTGGCATATAATGGGGTCCATTATCTTGGGTTGTGTTGGCTGGAGAGAAGAGAGATGGCATACTTTGGATGGTTGTGTGTTGAGGTACCTGTGAGAGATTGAGTGTTGATTGACTTGGGAAAACTGAGTGACATCCTGGAACCATCCTTGTCGATTCATAGACTAGTATCATGGGTGACATTATTGTTGAGACTTGGAGAAACAATGTCTACAATTGGGTGGAACTTACTTGGTCTACATCTAGTTGGTGAACCATTTTGATTAAGACAAGTGCTCTATCTGTCATGTGTTTCTCTCTTGTATATTTATTTTTGTTGTGTATGAATTGTTGTCTCTTAGATTCGTATATTGTAATATGCATGCTTGCTAGTTATTGCTATTCATGGCATGTTTAAAAATTTATTATACTCTAGTATGAATCGTTATTATTGCATGTGATATTATATTTTTTCTTTCATGCTTCTTTAATAATGAAATGGTATAATTTGAAATCAGTTTCGAACAGAGATTTTGAGGTAGCATGTCTGACCAAGGGGTGGTTGGGTACGTTACAGTGTAGCCTAGATTTTCAAATTAAAACATCAATATGATAAAGGATGATATGTATCTTAAAAATATGAATGGATAAAATAGATGAGATCAAAATAAATTTACTAGAAATCAAAGACATGATCGGATTTCAAGAGAAAATTTTGGGGCTATGGCGGAACTATTTTTTTGGTTACAATATCTAGCTCTTACTGAGGATGTTGTTTACCTATGAGGTACCAATAACTATAGACCAAGTGCCCTTTATCCTTAAGGCATGGAATCATTCTTCTTTGAACCAATTCTCTCCTCTGTCAACCTCTAAATTCAAGAAACAATTTCTTAATCTATTGCTTCAAAAGTAATCCAAAATTGTTGCAAAAATTTAAGTTCTTGAGGGAAAAATTATTTATATACGAGATCTGTCAACTTGTTTATGTTAGAGAAACAAAAAAAATAAAGAAACAAAAAATTTAGTGAAGTCACGATAATATCTAACAAAGTCCATGACTTTTACCTTGATGCCTCATCCTCGACCAAAGTAAAGAAACCTTGAGTTTCTACCAATATGAAGTCGGTATCATGTTCACTATGTTTCTAAGAATTGAAAATATATTTTGTTGAGAACATAATGCTACATTTTTTAATTTTTTACTCATCCAAGGCTCCACAAAATCATAGTCTTTGTGTCTGTCTCATGTTGATAAACGTTTTCTGAAGAATCTATGTTTTCTTCTCTCTCTTCATTGATGACATGTGCTTTTGTTTTCAGGTCCCTTTGTGAGATTTCAATTGGGATGCCATATTTGATATGGTGTTGGTATCAAAGGTTCATGGTTGCATTTTTTTCAGAAAAAAAAATCTATTGGTTATTAAAATGCTCATTTCCAATGATAAGATATAAACAATTTTCAAAATGCAACTTTGGACCATAGGCATCTCCAAACAATTGCTCATTCTTTGTTCTAGTCTAAGAAATGTGCTTTATATGAGGACTAACTTGAATATATCCCTCCATATTACCTTTCAAATGTGTTTGGATATGATCCTCTTCACGTCCTTGAAGACACTGTGGAAAATTTAATCTACTCATTGCCACTTACTCAAATTACAAACTCTGCTCACTTTGACAATTATTCTCATATACAAAAGTGACACCAATATTTTTTCATGCACATGTATTATATAGTAACTCACTTCTATAAATTTCTATTTGATCATAATTTGGTCTTTGCAGTCCATCACTTTTTATTTTATTTTCATTTAACATAAGTTTTGGGCATGTAAAGATAGCCAACATTGGATGCTCCTCAAGTTCATTATCATATACATCATAGAATAGTGTGCCACCTAATATTTATATATATGAAAATTGAGATATATGATCATTTTTTTCATCTTTATATCCATAAAAAAAATAGCTCACAAGAAATCTAACTTTGTTCATAAAACTTTTGAACAACATTTTTTTCAAAACAAAACTTAGAAATTTGCTCATATCCTTCATGGACAATATTATCTTAAAAATGATTTTGGAGAACATTTCATTTATAAAATTGATATATAAACTCTCCTTGAACAATAAATACATCACATTGATTGAATTCTACAACTTGAGGTTCTCTTTGGGCAAACCGGTTTCCATGAAGATTCCTTGTAACTCTTTCAAAATCCTCAGGAGTATGAAAAGAAGTATTTACTTTATGTATACTTTTGAAACATGAGGGTAATTTACCCTATCATGTAAGTCTTCAAGTATTTCCTAAAAAATGGTGCCCTCAAATATATCTTTCTCTTCTTTAACATAAAATTATTTTTTACATGCATTTCCCTCTTCGTATTTTTCAGATACCTCTTCATCAAAATTGAAAATAGAAGAAAAGAGAACACTAACATTAAAATGGTCATAAACACATACCCTTTCTCAATATTTATGATAATTTTGAATATATTGGGAGTTATTGTTGGTCCTAAAGTTTGCACCTAACTACTAAAAGGGAATAGCTAGGCCACCTCATGTTTGGAAAGGTTTGTTTTTTATTAATTAAGTTGGTGGGTCAGCTAAATGATAGGTTTTTCAAAGGTGAAAATCATATTGGGTTGGCCAAACAATATGGAGGTAGGTTATCCTTAGATAATGGTATGAACTTTGATGAACAATTGGGGATATGGAAAGATAAACAAAGGAAACAACAACAAGCAATGGAATGAATTACCTACTGTGTGAGAATTAAGACTTAAAATGATATTTTAAGGCCTAGAAAAATATTGGGATAAAAATCATCCACCAAGTTGTCAAATAACTGATCTTTTTACTAAAACAATAGTTGTTTAATAGGCTGCATAATAATAAAAATATGAATTAGAACAATAGTTGAAAGAAGAAGGAAATGTACATTGCACACCTCACAATTTGCATGAAATTAAAACACATGAAAACTTGAGAAAGAAAACACAATTGTCATCAATATATATTCACTAGGTAGAGAGATTTACAATCATATGAGTAGGTCCAATAGATTTTGATGCTTGAATCCTTTCACTAAAAACTGAAACCGTCTCACATACAAAAACTGTATATTAATCATAGTTGCAGAGGCTCTCGTCCATCTGGGACTGAGGCTTAACTCTACACTACCAGTTGTAAAAAAACTAATCAACTTAACTAAACACACTGTTGGAGTATATTAAGGAATAATCCAATCTTGAATTAATAAAAAAAGACTGGTTCTTATCACACATAAAGACCACTTTTTATGCTTTAATCTAACAGAGTATTGCAATTAAAAAACTAAAAACTGCTACTTAGCAATGAAACTAGACTGAGGTGTATGCTGGAGTGAACTGAGATTTGACAAAAAATGACTAGAAGTGACATAACTTGGTTTTGTATTGAGAAATGACATCCATGCATGATGTTGGAGGCCATTGGAGATAATTGAATGTGCTAGCAGTGTTTTTACCCAACTTATCTCTTGGAGGAGAGAAACAAGTCATCTGGTGTTTTCCCAGAGTCTCTGATATTCTTTCTGCAATCTAGATTATAGCTACTATAGTTCTTGATTGTGGAGTTGCAGGGTCCAGATTCCATAAATTATGTTCTTTATTTTGGGTATCTCTGAACTACTCCCAGATGAGAAATATGACGATGTGGATTAGCTTGCCATTCCTTGGTTTGGCACCCTTTTCAAACTTCAAAATATTCCATTAACGAAGATAAGACACTTTGGTAATTTGGTATTTGGGAGTTTTGGAGCATAGAATATTCATATCTCCTGGAGGCCCGAGCTCCTGGAGCCATTAACCAACACTTTCTCTACTTAACCCAGGATTATTCGTTAAACATTTGGTGTTTCAACACTTTGTCAATTTTGCGTTTCGGTAGCTTTTGAATGTTGAGTTTGAGAATCTCCCAGAGTGACAATGTTGTGGAGTGACATGGCAATGAGGACCCACTTCTATTTTTTGGGGCTTCGACACTTCGGAGGTTTGGAGAACTGTGCTCATTTTGAGTTGAAATCCCCCAGAGTACTAAAATCTCAATGTAATTTCCCTCGACCACCCTCGCCGGAGACATTCCACTACTTCAAAATGAAATGTTCTGAAAAATATTTGTTTCATACCCAGCCACCCAGGGAGGGTCATGCCACTTGAAAACTATCATGTTATGATATGCATACATATATCTAATGCAATTTTAAATAGACATAAACATTTTTCTACAATATAAATTAATGCATAAATAATAGTAATCCTACACATGCAACACGTACAACAAATACACATGTGCAAGATACACAACATACAATTAACAAAGAATTGGTACTTATATTTGTATGAGAATACCACCGACTACGTGGAAAATTTCCAAGAACCTCCCAGCCTTAGACCACGCTGATCCAAGTTATCAGTAGTGGGTCACCCCTAGGATGGGACTAAACTCCACCCAGGGTAAAGAAAATCCTAGGCTAGGTTGATATTACAAAAAGTTGCACAATGCAACAGGAAGGATTCCCTCCAAGGAGCCTACTTATGCCCACTTCTCACAGACTCTCATTCCACACATTCCTGTCCCACCCCAAGAATATACACCTTCATTGTTCCACAGTCCATCCACTGTTCCACTTCCCTTCCATGGCTTTAGCAACAGGTCAGATCAGGAATTCTTAGAGATTTGTAGCTGTTGCTAGACTTCCTCGAGGAAAAATCACTTCCCCAACAACCTCTCTCACCTGGAGAGAGTTTCTCATAGGCATGAAAACCTTATTATTCAACCCACAAGCCTGACAACCTGCCTCTTCAAACCACATAATTGACAACCTCCTTCTTTTTTCCAGCTCTTAATTTAACCAGGTAACCACAGTACCAAAATCAGGTAAGGAAAGGGATGAATCAACAAATTATAGAGGTTCACAATGGAAGAGGGTTCAACAATGGCACAATTGGTTTATTGTGTGCCTACTTAGTGAGTGAGTGAAGGGGACAATGGATGGCTAGAATCTAGAGTGAAATCGTGAGGAAATATGGAAAGAATGGTCAGAGAACTCCCACAAAGAGGGAGTTTCCCACATAAATTTTCATGCATCCTGGATGACACTTGGCTCTCCAGGAGCTCATTCCTCTCCACTTGGAGTTCGTTCCTCTCCCCAAAGAAACTTAGGATAATAGGTTATGTCCAACCTTAGTCTTTTAGGAATATATTAAAGTATTCCCTTGTCTTAAGCCCTCAAGACGAACCCCTTTTTCCTAGCCTCTCATCCCCCCTCCCTTTCCCTTCATATTGGAGCTTAGTCCCCCATAAATATTTTTTCGTGGTTGATCTACACACATTGATGTATTTTTTATTAATGATATGCATAATTACATATACAAAAGTTAGGCTCACTGGCCTTAGCATATAGGCTCTTCGTCCAAATAATGCATAAGCCTCCCAACTTATAAATACTTGGATCAACATCTTATAAACATCATTAAACATCATTAAAATTTAATAGGGGATCAACCTTGGGGTATTACAATCCCCTACCCTTATTTATGCATTGTCCTCAGTACATCTTACTTACATAACAACAACAAGATTTCCAAAATCTTCAAAAAGATGTGGGTATTCTGCCTGCATAATATCTTCATGCTCCCAAGTTGCGTCCTCGGGACCTTACCAGGTCCATTAGACCTTTACAAGCCCTATGGCTCAATTTCGAAGATGTTTGATTTTCCGGTCCATAATTCATATTAGATGCACTTGAAAAGCGCTTTCTTGCTCCACCTTGCTGTAATTGTGTTACCAATTCCATGTACTGCAAATAAACTTTTGCAACCTCATAAATTCTACCTTTAAGATCCATTTGATACATGCTAATGGTTGTAGCATGCATTTCATGTACTCTCCTACTGAGTGCATTCACCACTTTGTTCTCTATTCTTTTGATGTACTTAATATAAAAGTCATACTCAAAAAGTAATTCCAACCATTTTCTCTGCCTAGCATTCAAAGTTGGATGATCAAACAAGTATTTTAAACCATTATGGTTTGTCCTCGGCTCAAACATGTTTCCCATGAGGTAGTTCCTCCACTTCTTCAAGGTGTGCACTATGGATGCCAACTCCAAATCATGAGTGGCATAAAGTCTTTCATACTATTTCAATTTTTAGGACTCAAAACATATCACAAACCCATTTTGACTAAGGAATCCACCAAGAATTTCTTTGCATGCATCTATGCAAACTACAAAGTCTTCGTTCAGATCAACAATACTCAAAATTGGAGCACTGGTTAAAACCTGCTTCAATTGTTGGAAACTCTTTTCACACTCTGTTGTCCATTGAAACTTCACCCCCTTCCTTTGCAAGGAGTGATTGGGTGAGAATTTTCGAAAACTCTGAAATGAATCTTTTGTAGTATCCAGCTAGAACCATGAAGGATCCGACTTTTGTCACATTATTAGGTGTTTTCCACCCTTTAATAGCCTCAATATTTTCAGGGTCCACTGCTATCCCTTCTTTGGATATGATATGCCCCAAACAGTGAATTATATTTTGATAAAATGAGCACTTGTTCAATTTGGCATACAGTTGGTGCTCTCTTAATACTTGTAACACCATCCTCAAATGATGCTCATTTTCTTCTTTTGACTTGGAATACACAAGGATGTCGTCCAAAAAGACAATGACAAATTTGTCTAAGTATTCCCAGAAAACACCATTCATCAAGCACATAAAAATAACTGATGCATTTGATAACCCAAATGGCACCACTATGATTTCGTAATGACCATACCTTGTCTTGAAGGAAGTCTTTTTGATTTCTTCATCTTTGATCCTTACTTGATGATATCCTAACCTTAGATCAATCGTTGAGAATATCCTTTCATATTTGAACTAATCAAAGAGATCATCAATCCTTGGCAAATGATACTTGTTCTTTATAGTCACTTTATTCAGTTTCCCGAAGTCGATGCATAATCTCAATGTCCCATATTTCTTATTCACGAACAAGATTGGGGCACACAAAGGTGACACATTTGGGCGTATATATCCATTCTTCAGAAGCTCTTCGATATGCATTTGCAACTCCTTCAGCTCTGGTGTACTCATTTTGTAGGGAGTCTTTGATACTGGAGCTTCCCAGGCATCAAATTCATAGAGAAATCAATATCTCTCTTTGGGGGTATTCCTGGTATCTCCTTGAACACATCCTCAAAATCTTTCAGGACTGAATGATCCTCCAGATTTGGCAACTTATCCTTAGGTGCTTGCTCCATATGATCTACAAATAATTGGCAACCCTTCCTGTAACACTTCTTCAACTGCATTGTTGAGATCTCTCGGAAAGCAACTGCCCTAGGAATTCCTTGGACTGTTCTTGGGTTCCCTTCCTCATCCAGGAAGGTAAATTCCTTGTTATGAAATTCTAAGATAGCATGGTGTTGGTCCAACCAATCCATACCAATTAGAAATTCATAGGAACCCAATGGTAGGATGTTCAAATCTTCCTTGG
The DNA here is from genome assembly GCA_000966675.3 of Picea glauca. Taxonomy (NCBI): domain Eukaryota; kingdom Viridiplantae; phylum Streptophyta; class Pinopsida; order Pinales; family Pinaceae; genus Picea; species Picea glauca. The sequence goes on along the minus strand of JZKD02S1785358.1, from coordinate 555,603 downwards.
TACTTAGCCCATTCATGTCCACTGGACATGATTTAACCAGCTCAACAACTTTTCTCTTGGTTCCTGTACCCAATTGTACCAGCTAATATTTCTCATGCTTGCTTCTTGGAAAAATAAATCTATCCACAAATTTAAGATCTATGTAACTATGAATAGCTCTTGAATATATCAAAATAGTAAAGGAACGGTTATTTATCATACCTTATACTTCAATCATGTGTGATTGAAACTTTGCTTGCTTATGGTCCAAGGAAGCATAGATCCTAGGTACACTTCTACCAATGTCCTCCACCATTTATTCTTGTTCTACGTGAATAACTCTCTCTTTGTCACTTTTGTGAGGAAAATATCTATACTTATGGTCTCCTCTATAGACCCAACATTGAATTGATTTCTTCGTTGGCCTTTTCCCATCTAACTCATCCATTATATTCTCTCTAAAAGATAGATGTCCTCGAGGACTAGTTCTAAAAAATGGAGACCTATTCCCCTTCTACCTTTGTTCCTTCTTAAACTTCTTCTTGTCCTCCCAAGCCTTATGGAAAGTAGGCTTTCCTTTTTGCTGACCATATAAGCATTTTTCTCTCCTTATAGTTTTCTCCAAAGTATTTGGATCATCATATTGGATTTGATCACTGATGAAAGATGGCATCCCACTCAGGTACCTATGAATATTTAATTTCTCATCCTTGATGAAGGATACATACTTCAACATTTCTAAAAATATCCTTTCATATTCATCAATAGTCATGCTATGTAGTTTGAGTTCAAAGAACTCTTTAATCTTTTTGTCACAATACCTCTTGGACAAGTATTTCTTCTCAAAATTCCTCTTGAATTCCTTCCAAGTCACATTTTTCTCTATGAGGTGTTTCACTTTCACAAGTTGATCCCACCACATCGATGCCTTTCCTTTAAATTGGTAGATAACAATCCTTCCTTCTACATGAGAATARTAGTTATGCAATTGGAAGTATTTCCTCATGCCTAGYAAYCATGTCTCAACATATTCATCCTTCTTGTKCTCTCCATCAAAAGTATRAGGTTTGATCTTATTCATTTCTCCTTCCAACTCATCCACCCCAKGCCTCTTATGCTTCCTRATAGGGGATGTACTTGAGCTACTATGTTCTCTCCTGTTGGAATKCCTTTGGGARTGATGGTGATGTCTTCTATGACTCCTTGATATTCCTTTMTTCTCAAGGGTGTTGTGGCTTCCTTATTTGTTGGAGCCACTCTGCTTGTCCAACTTCTTTTCRATTTTTTCCAAGATTTTCATTAACTTCATATTKAAGTCTTCTTRTTGTTCCTTGGCCTTCACAAGCCTCTCATTATCATCCATGTGGCTYTGGACATCTKTCTAACATTGTATGATGGTCTTAGCCATATTTTTGTCTTCCTCCTTTCCTCCTCCATGTCCATTAGAGTTGGTTCTTTCCAAACCCAACTGAAMATTCAACCCTCTSATTCCATCTTCTTGGTGGTAGACTACATGTGTATCCTCCATCACTTTGYAGTCTATRCTAACTCTGATCTGAYAGTTTTTAATTYTRCAAAAATGTGCATCCAACAAAAATTTTAAGGATAAATGTTATTAATAATTTCATGAAAACATGAGCCATTATGATTCATTAATATATATCARACTTATTTTCTACTGATTTCCTRAGAAATTGTTTGTTTAGATCAAATTTCTAGGTGAAAAATTATCTTCCACTATTCAATACCTTTCCAKCTCCTTCTCCCATGCTCAKTTCTGAGTTCTGAGTAGGAATTATGGATACTTGAACAATTGTCTTGCCAYTGATGCAATATTGTACAGGGATTCTTCCAAATCAAAGTTGAATTGGCTMTKGGATCCATGYTGGATCCCTCCTTYAGGTTTACAGGCCTTCCTTAATTTTTTAGTTGTAGTTMTGCAMAATTAAAAATCCCACGRGCTCTTTCTCTAAGCCCTTTTTCTTGTTATTTAAAACWAAATTTCAGGTGCTAGCCCCTTTTATTTGGCCCCCAAATTCATGTGACCCAACGCTAACAATTAGGYACTTATCYRGAGCCTTGGAACTTTGAGGCTCTAGAKATTTAGAGGTTTCCCTTTCTGCACATCACAAACATCCCAGACCACTGAAATGGTGAACTCGTGAAGGATGGTGGATCAACRGTMCACATTATYTGTTCAAATCTATGGTGGATAGGAGCTTCGRGACTTCAGKCTTCGRCAATTTCCAAAGCACTTCACTACCAATCTCCYRAAGTATCGACCCACTGGAGATCCCCTCTCTTGCTTCCATRTKTCATATCCCAATCAATGCTCGAGATTAACTCCAACCCTCTATGAGTTCTYGACTTAGAAMAATTTTGAAACTCAAATCCTCCCAAGTACCACTCCTCCGAACTACAGTATCTACTTTCGCRTGTCCCCTCCCGATGAAYGGTGTGGATTTACTCCAYTCTTTGGAGCTTCAAGGGTTTCTCCTTCRTCTCACTTCATTCCTTTTGAATGTCTAAGTGGTGAACCCYTGGGGTATACTTAGTATTGCACACCGGGTTKCYATGTGGAAKATTACAAGAAGAAGACACATGGCCCAATATGAGGGGTGACACGTGTCAAGTTCTAACTGCAAAATCATCCTTTCAAAAKAACATGGAACAMTGACACATGACATGCATCATGTGTTTCCACATCATTCCRGGTGATGTCACSAAGCCATGCCACTTTGAAACTTYGRGACTTYRGGATTTTCAGACTTCAGAGGTCYRKAAGTCCTTCCAACAAATTTTCCTCTAACGCTGAAATCCCAAACTGTTTAACTTYCYRGGGCCCACGAAGTACAATTGTCRCCAATCAAASTGGTGACATGTGGCCCCAACGTCGAGTGKCATGTGTYAGGTCCCAATTGGTACYAAGGCCTCTCAAAAGTAAAAAAAATGAGTGACACGTGGTAGACCTAGGTAGGTCCACATCACCCTAGGTGACATCATCATGYCATGTCATACCTGGCACTTGGGGACTTCARGKATTTCCTATCTTTGACAATTTCTCAAAACTGTTGAACTGTCRAAYTGYYRATAGGTCCACGTCACCTGGTGATATTAGCACRTCACATCACTTCAGAAACCCATGACTTCAACAATTATTCCCATCAACACTTTCACAATACTTCCGAACTGACGAATACTTTCACGTCACCCCTAGTGACATCATCATGTCATGTCACTTCGGTGAATCAGGACATCGACAATTTATTTGCATGGACACTTTTTCAAAATTGTTGACCTATTGATTGCTGAACAGGTACAGATCATCTCTGACACTTCAGGAGTTCAAAATTTTGGTAGATATTTTCTCATCTGCTCACTTAAAAAACTATTGAATTTTCGATTGTAGACGACTGGTTCCTGTAGCTTTAGGACTTCCGCGATTTCACTTTTGAACACCCCACAACCTCAAAAATCTCAAACTGTTGACATTTCCTAATCTAAGGATAGGTGTCCTTGGAAAATCGATGGCCCAAATTAGTTCCGGACTTCAGAAATCTTCTCTGATATAGCCTTAAAATGACCGGAGGAGCGAAGTTCGAAGGAATTATGTACTTAACCTTCATGCACCTTCTCAAGATCTGACGATTGTGGGGGATCTATCTTATTCCGAACAGATCCAATTACCCAAATTTAAATTTGTGGCCCAATACCACATCGTATATGGTTTATCAAATGAATATACCTCCTAATCTTTTGAACACAACGAAGGTGTTCCCCCAGTGCCCTCATGGCACTTTGTACATCAATTTTCTTGTGGAATTTTAACTCCAAATTCCACATTTGTGGCCCATATAAGTTCAGTGTGGAAACCATGGGCTTTGATACCAAATTGTAACATCCCCCGACCACCCTCATCTGGGACACACCACTACTTCAAAACCAATTGTTCTGAAAAATATTTGTAACATACTTAGCCACCCAAGGTGGGTCATGCCACTTAAAAACTATCATTTTATGATATACACATATATATAATGCAATTTGAAATAGACTTTAACATTCTACTACAATATATATTCATGTGGAAATAGCAGTAATCCTACAAATGAAACATATACATGAAATACTCATAACATTATAACACATGTGAAAGATACATAACATACAATTAACATAGACTTGGTACTTATCTTTTTATGAGAAGACCACCAACTATGCGTAAACCTTCCATGATCCTCCCAGCCTTAGACCATGCTTCTCCAATTTATTAGCAGTGGGTCACCCCTGATATGGGACTAAACTCCACCCAAGGTAAAGGAAATCCTAGGTTAGGATGAGACTACGAAAAGATGCACAATGAAGCATGAAGGATTCCCTCCAAGGAGACTACTTATGCCCATTTCTCACAGACTCTCATTCTCCACATGCCTGTCCCACATCGGGAATATACACATTCACTATTCCATAGTCCATCTAATACTCCACTTCCCTTCTAAGGCTTCAACAACAGGCCATATCAAGAATTGTAAGATCTCTGTAGATATTGTTGGACTCCCTCTAGGAAAAATCACTTCCCTAGAAACCTCTCTCACCTAGAGAGAGTTTCTCATAGGCCTGACAAACCAATTCTTCAACCCATGGGCCTAAAAACCCACCTCTTCAAACCACAGGTCTGACAACCTACTTCTTATGTCCATCTCTTAAGTCAACCAAATAACCACAGTAGAAAAAATGGGTAAGTCAAGGGACGACTTAGCAAATTACAAAGGTTCACAATGGCAGAGGTTTCAACAATGGAAGAATTGGTTGACTGAATATCTTCTCAGTGTGTGAGTGAAGGGGACAATGGATGTCTAGAATCCAGAGTGAATTCATGAGGAAAGATGGAAAGAATGGTTAGATAAATCCCACAACAAGGGAATTTCCCACATAAATTTGCATGTGTATTGGATGACACTTTGATATCCAGGAGCTCGTTCCTCTCCACTTGGAGTCCATTCCTCTCCCTAAAGGAACTTAGGATAATAGTATATGTCCAACCTTAGTCTTTTAGGAATATATTATAATATTCCCTTGGGTTAAACCCTCAAGCTTAGCCCCTTTTTCCTAGCCTCTCAGCCCCCTTCCCTTTCCATTCCTAGTGGATCTTAGTCCCCCATAAATATTTCTTCGTGGTCATTCTACACACAATGATGTATTTTTATTAATGATCTGCATAATTACATGTACAAAAATCAGGCTCACTGACCTTAGCTTCTAGGATCTCTGGCCTAATAACACATAAGCCTCCCATCTTATAAATACTTGTCTCACCATTCTATAAACATCATTAAACATAATTACAATTCAACATGGGCTTGGCCTTGGGGTATTACACCTAGATTCATTAACCATGTTTATCTTAATTATCCCAAGATTAATACATTAATCATTTGGTGTTTCAGGAGTTTTTGGACTCCGCTCTTCAAGGTTCAGGAGTTTCTGGATGCAAAGTTTGGATACTTCCCAAATGGTTGATCTCCTATATCTGACATGTCTACATGATGTCACTATCGCTAAGGTGTATGAATGAAGAGAGTGGCACATGTCACCCAGAAATGAGCGGATATCGTAACCCAAATGGCCTGAAATGAGTGCCACATGTTAATGACCAATGGATTCCACATGTCACCACAGATAAATGCTACGTGTCATCACAGGTGAATGCTACGTGGATCTAAGGTTTCGACATTTGGGAGTTTTTTGAGTGCTAAGTGTGGAGATCTCACAAATGGTTGATATTGCGAAGCGATGCGATGGTTTGAAATTCGAGAGTTTTTGACAAAGATGAGCTCGAACGTTTTAGTGTTGAAGTCACATAGTGAAACTATGTAACTCTGTGATTAAACCTCGCACCTTTATGGAACTCCAAATGTACAAGAGTCATTGATCTGAGTGGTCTGTTGGATCTCCCCCATTGCAAATTTATCCTATACGTTCTCACAATCTGAGCCCAAAATTGACTGCTCTAAATTGTTTTTTTTGTCCACAGGTGTTCTCTTTGCATAGAAAAGACTTGGTTGACTTGTTGCATGCTCAATTAGTGATACAAATGATGACAATTATTTTCAAACTCAAACCAGAACATGTAATCACCTTTCAAGGAAGCAAAAGATGGTGCAAAATAAGTAAAAAATAGATAAGGGCCATTGAAGCTGAGTGATTAAATCACGGATAATAAGCTTATTAAACACAAAACAAAAATCAGACTTGATGGATGTATAGGGTAAAGGAGGGAAATGGTAGGGGTGGAGACCTAGGTTACAACATTGTCTCCAAATGGGGATAGCACTTCCCTGTGAGGTGATAATAACAATAGATCATGTGCCTTACCTCTCAAAACCTCTCTCCCACTTGTTGTAACTTATCTCAGTTTTTGTTTTCCATCCATGTATATCTTCTTCTACTGACCATATTTAGATCGCGCCAATTTTTCCTTTCATCGAAAAGAAGATCAAACCAACAACACTAACACACCCCAGTGCCTTTGTTCGGATATGGAGTACTTATTTACACACAAACTAACTAATCAAATGGAAATGGAAAAATGAAAGTAGCTATGGTACAAAAGGGTCCTTCCCTCAGTATTTCAAGAAAAATAGTTTTTCAGGAAGCACCCATTTACTGGGCCCCCAAAAATTTTAGTGTCATCCAGATTGTGTAAAACAAATGTATTATTTTCCAGAAACTCAACCACCTTAAAAATATCAAACAAGAGGTTATAGAACTTACCATGCTTAGACTTTTCTTCCCTTCTGAATCCCACCTCAAGACCAGGTCACCTTATTGAAAGATCTCCTTCTTAGTTTTATTATCAAAAGATGACTTGATTTTTCTTTGGTATGCCTCAGTTATATGATTCAATGCTTCTCTCTTTTATTGAACCTTTATAATCTGAAAGATTCTCCCCTGGATGTCATTCAACTCCTCAATTGCTTCTTGTAGGAATTTCAGAACTGGTAGGTCGAGTTGATTAGGGAAGACAACATCGATCCCATAGACCAACTAAAATGGTGAGGTTCCCAAGGTTCTCTTGGTGTTGATCCTATCAGCCCATAAAGCATACTTAAGTTTAGATCCCATGATTTCTTGTTTTCATTTAACAATTTCTTCATGATCTTGATGAGAGACTTGTTTGATGACTCAACTAGCCCATTCCCCTCAGGATAATAGGGAATGGAATGTCTCAAGGCAATGTTATGGATGCCACATAAGTTGATCATGGATTTGGACTTGAATTCCTGTGCATTTTCTATTATAATATTTCTAGGGAATCCTAACCTGGTAAAGATATTCGTTTCCAAAAAGTTTGTAATCACCTTGTTAGTAACATTCCTAGTGGGCACATACTCGATCCATTTGGTAAATTAGTTAGTGGCAGTGAGGATCCACTTGTGCTTCCCACTGGAGGGTGGATTTATTTCACCTATGAAATCTAATCCCCATTTCTAAAAGGGGCCACTGGTAGTGATAGGTTTCAGGGGCAGTGTGAGTAACCTTTGTTTTCCTGCAAGCTTTTGAGATTCATTGGATGCCCTTAGTGTAGTGAATACATCAGAGAAAAGGGTGGGCCAGTAGTAACCTTCCCTTAGGATATTGATGGTTGTATCTTTCCAATGCTAGTGTCCCCCACAAAATCCCCCGTGCATATATGTTATGACTTGCTTAGCTTCATTTTCATCAAGACACTTGAATAGGATGCCAGCAGGATCCCTCCAATATAGGTTGCGATTTAAAATGCATAATTTTATAGCTTTTGATTTGAGAGATCCGGGCCTCGTATTCTTCAAATTTGGTGGGCATTCTAGATTTCAGCAAAGTTTGGCACAAAACACCTCAAAAAATTTATTCTTCCTATAAAATACTGAATAGACTTCTTATTATTGGGGATTGAAATTTCTTGAATGACCTCCACTCTCTTAGGGTATACCTTTATACCTCTTGTTGATATAATGTGTCCTAGGAGATTACCTTATGGAATAGAAAAGTGGGACTTCTTGGGGTTCAAAGAAATCCCATACCTTCTACATTTTTGGAAGATCTGCTCAAGGTGTTGTAAATGTTCATCATTTGATTTGGAAAAAATGGTGATGTCATCCAAATATATAACCATAATTTTGTCTTTGTCACCCATAAAGGCTACATCCATAACACTCTGAAAGGTGGCCCCTGCATCCATCAACCCAAAGGGAATTTTTTCATACATAAATTTCCCCCAACGGGTGGTGAATGTTTTTTTTTCTTTGTCTTCTTCGCATACTTCTATTTGGTTATAACTAGAGTACCCATCCAACAAGGAAATTTTGTGGTAAACTACTACCCTTTGAAAAATATGGTCCATCTTAGGAAGGGGTAGTTGTCCTTTAGAGAACACTTGTTGAGATTTTTTAAATCAACACACAAGTGTATTTCCCCACTCTTTTTTCTCACAAGTACCAAGTTGGCCACCTAATCTGAGTACCTCAAGGGAACAATAATTTTTGCATCAAGAATTTTTTTCAACTCTTTTTCAGTTATGGACATCATCATGGGATTAAATTGCCTGATCTTCTGTTTGAGTGGATTAGAACCAGCCTTCAGAGGGATATTGTGTTGGAAGATGTTAGTGTCAAATGCCTTCAAATCCTCACATGAACATGCAAAAATATCAACAAAATATTTCATGAGGATGACATATCTCTCTTTCTGTTCTAGAGGTAGTGCCTTGGAAAATTTGACTATTTTGGGATTTTCAGCAGTCCCAATGTTGCATTCCATCACTTCCTCTTCTTGATTTTTTATGGCATCTCCTCTGAAGACATCATGACTATCAAATAACCTTTCTAGTGGCACTATACCCCTAGGGATGTGGTTTGTTTTAAGTTCCACAATGTTGTGGCCAACCACTTTTTTTAGCAGATGAGATGTTTGTTTATTCTCTTATTTAGCATATTCATCCTCTCAATCTATTGAGATACTAGAGAACTCTTCAATGCTCTATAGAAATATTCGCAGCTCCAAATCAACGCTAAAGACTTTCTAGTACTTCATGTTGTCTCATATAGCTGTCCTATGTCTAACTTCCACTCGATACTTGATATTTGGGCCAATGGGAGGTATGAAGGTGCTGGAAAACAATGCCAAAGAATTTTCCTTCTGATTTTCTTCTCTAGGAATGAAGGAAATATTAAATGCTAGAAAAAAAATTCCAACTAGGTCCCACACCTCATTCTTGTATTGTTTGATCCTCTATTGTTTAGCTTGATAGATCTTCTTGACTTGATTGATGATCAACTCAGAATCACCAAATACTTCCAAACTGTCAATGGCCATGTCTTTATCAACCCTCAATCCAAGCACCAGAGCTTCATACTTAGCTATATTGTTAGTAGTCTTGAATTCTAGGTTATAAGAGCACGTTATGAAATCCTGCACAGGGGAATTGAGGAATATACCATCCCCATAACCCTCTTTTGATGAAGATCCATCGAAATACATCTTCCACACTTTGTTCTGTTGATTTGTCAAAGACTAGTTTTTTCATTTGTTGACTATAATTTCTATTTCCTCACCATTTAGATGAAAAACAAATGATCCAATATCATCCTCAACAACATAAATTGGGTGATTGATTGGATTATAATGGTCATTGATGATATAGGCTAATATGGCCTATCTGTATAGCCTCTTGTGCTCTCCTATGAAAACATGGATCGTGGCATATGTGAGGCCCATTTGTAATGATCCTCCAACCTTCTTGGCCCATGTCCTTGACAAAAGAATACCAAAATTGGGGGGAATGTTAGCCACAATGATGTCCATCACTACACTTTTCATGGGTAAATGTGCCAAACAAACCACCATATCCTTTTTTAATCCCAAAAATTTGAATTTTTTGGAGTCAAAGGAGTAAAGATCTTGGTAAGGCTTGGTGATATCCAGACCTAGTTCCTCCATTACAACCTTAGGCATGAAATTGTGTGAGGCACCTGAGTCCATGAGATAGTTATGCAGGATTATGTCATGGACATTTAAAGATATGTAGAAAGGTAGAGAAGCATCAGATCCATCCTCAATGTGTGGGCCCATAACAATGGTTGGGTTCTCATCCTACAAACTAATTACATTAGAAGTTACCACAGAAGTAGGTGGTTGCAGAACCCTCACAATAGATTGTTTGAAAGGTTCATTTTTCTACAATTTTGACAGGGGTACAAGGATATTGATCTTTCTCAACTCATGCTCTAGGTTGAAATATTATTGTGGCCTATCAACCTCCTTTACTTCAGGGACAACATGTTTAAATGGAGGAGGTTGGTGAGATTTAGCCAATGCACCCTTTCTTGGATTTAGCTTGGGAGGAACCTATGTTTTTATGTTATGATCATAGGTGGTGGATTTGGGAGCACATATTCTAGGTCTCAAGTCATATTTGTTTTGGGGTTGGACTTGAATAACTCCTTTTCCCCCTATCTCAACATCAAACTGATTTGACAGTTGGGATACTTCATAGTCTTAAAATATGTTTCAATGCAAAGTACAATAGTATCATCCACAACATCACTATCTACATCCATCCCCTCAATATGATTTTTTTGGAAAGGAGGTACTATTATTTGGTCATCAACATTCCTCTTCTCTCTCTCTGCATTATCTGAGGGGCATCATTCGACCTTCTAAACTGGTTGGGATTTTTTTAACCAACCCCTTTAAAAGCTATGTTTGGTTTTTTAGATTCTCATTTCATCTTAGCTATTTTAGATGTCATATCCTTCAAATTTTTGGCCATTTCATCAAGTTTGGGATCATATGTGGCTGGGTTAGAGGAGGCAGGGGATTCCTCTCTCTATTTCTTCCTGTATTTTTTAGATCTAGTCTTTAACCTGTATGATGCCAATATGTTGGAATAAACCTCAATGGATTATTATTGCATGGATATCAAGGTTGTGGATCTTCTCTCCCTCAAAAAAAGGGAGAATTTTGCATCAAATGCATTGGAATAAGTGATCTTGGAAAAGGCTTTAGATGGTTTTGTCTCATCTGGGATCCTACCATACATATTATTAAATCTCTTGGTGAAGTCCAAAATAGACTCACCATTTTTTTTCTTCAGGGCCCCAAACTCAGTGATGTAATAAAGATAATCCATTTTATCTCCCTATTTCTTTATGAAAGCTTCATCTTATGCATCAATATGTGCAATGGAGGTTGGAGGGAGGCGCTGGAACCATTTTCTTACCTCCCCACCAAGGATTTGTACAAATAACATCCTCCACACATCTGCATAGTCAATGTTAAAGTTGTCTACAAAGTTGCAGAAGGATACTAGATGTTCCTCAGCTATGACATTCCTCAACATGTTCAATTAGTGATAAAAATCATGACACATATTTTCAAACTCAAACCAGAACATGTAATCACCTTTCAAGGAAGCAAAAGATTGTGCAAAATAAGTAAAAAATGGGTAAGGGCCATTGAATATGAGTGATTAAATCATGGAGAATAAGCTTACCAAACAAAAAACAAAAATATCACTTCATCGATGTATAGGGTAAAGGAGTGAAAGGGAAGGGGTGCAGACATAGGTTACAATAGTTATCATCAACATTATCTTCCTTAACTTGTTGATCAAAGGCACCTACCTACCAACTTCTTGAAAATCACCAAATAATTTTGTGACTAAATTATCCTTAGAGTCAATTATTAAATAATAATCACCTATTGTCAAAGGAATAACATTTATCTAATTTGAATTTTTCATGTCTTCCATTTTCATTCCTTTGAGGGTGCAAGATTTTTGTCGACCCTCAATAGTTTGAACTGTAGAGATATAGACATCTGAATTTTCTTGTTTTTCTTTTTCTTTCTGGTTGTCTACATACAAATCCTCACTAACGATATGATTTTCCAACTTTCCAAAAGACCATAAGTTATTTTTAAATTCTTCATCATTAGTAAACATATGTTCCAAAGTTGAAGCTTTTATTTCTCTGAGAATAAAGGGAAACTCGGGATAGTGAGCTATTGTATAGTATATCCTGGTAGTAGATTCAAAATTTTTATATCCACATGCATACTATTATAACACTGCTGACATATCTTGTTAAAGTTTTTAATATTTTGATCATTCCTTCTTTTTAAAGAATAAAACTTACAGAGATATTGATTCAATGTGTTTTCCTTTTATCCCATTTAGTCAAGAAAATATATTTAAAATCAATCCAAGATCTTATGGAATCAATTATGAAGTTTGTAAACCATTTTCTAACTTCCTCTTGCAAATACTGAGTGAAATTCCTCATAAATACCAGATCATGATGAATTCCAAGATAATATGTGAAGTCTTAGATGGTTTCCATGTGTCTATGTACTAAAACATTATCCTTTCCATTAAACCTAGGAACTGTCTTAATACATTTGGAAGGTAAATCATGAAGGATATATGGCATCTTAAGAGGCATATATCTATTTAAAACCAAAGAATGAATCTTTGTAGGCTGGTCACAAGTTATATTATTGACTAGAGAAGGTAGTATAAAAAGTCCTTTATTAACTGATTCACAAAGTCGATTCCCTATTGGAGGAATAGGTATATGGGCTTCATGCGCAACATAGGTTAAATATGTGGAACTCTTATCATGATTCTCAAAAGGAAATGATGGAAAGGAAATAATACAATAAGAGGGAAAGATTTGTTTCTTCAATAAGGAAGGTATAATTATGGACTTATGATTTTCCTGATATAAAAAATAGAGAAAAATATTTATGAAATGTATGGGAAAAAGGAGAAAGGGATTAATCAATAGAACCAAAAATTCTTGAAAGAAATTCAATATCTCATATCTGATCATTTTGCAATATTCCTTCATTTAATTTTCAACAAGGTTCATTTCCCAGTGGAGTATTGAAAATTTGATTAGAGTCTCCAAGTGAAACATCTAAATGAAAAATATTCTTCTAAAATCAAACAACATGTTATTGTTTGATCCCTTTTCACCTTCAAGAATCAAAACTTGTCTTTATCATACCCCAGGGAAAAATTGAACATTCAATTATGTTCCCTGAGAACAATGCCAAAATGAATGTTGTTCCTCAGGTTGTTCCTAGATAAGAAATAGGGCCAAGGAACCCTATGGAGGAAAATTTTCTCCCCTCCCTTTGCCTCAAGTTATCTCTTGGGATAGAGGGGGTAAACCTCTTATATATTCTACTTCTAACTATTTCAGTGTCACTTCAGTAGTAGAATTCTCAAGCAAACTTGAATGCCATATTTTAGTGATTAAGGGGTTTAATGATGTTGGAGGAACTATGAAAACTCTAGAAAACAACCCTATTCTAAATATTCAGACCAAGACCTTTCCATTTGGCACCTTTATCCAATATTTTAGATATATTAAAACATTTAATGAAATATGTAGAAGAAAAATATCAAATACCAGTGGGAATGGCATAACACTCTTTCACACTGAGGAATGACAAAAAATCATAAATGCTAACGAGGGTGGTAGTTCTTAACATTTGTGATAAGAAAAAAAATGTGTGGAATGTAACATCCCCTAGCATAACCAGGGAACAATACTACGTTGAAACACACATAAAATGAAATTTCTTCCACTAACTAGATTCTTGTAGCTTACCATCATATGACTTATTCACATTTACAACCAGATTCTAATACCCATAATTAAATTAAAATACAACATTCTAAACAAGCATGAAAGCAACTAATAAAACATCTATAATAACATATAAAACCATTCTCATTCACAGAGTAAATGCATAGCAATTAACTCATAAATAACTCAACAAAATAAATAAACACTTATCTTTAAAAGAAAGTTGTTGCAACCAAATTCCTGGGAAGGAAGTTCCACCCAGCCATAGACCCATTGTTACAAATATCAAAAAAACTTCAACCATGAGTTCAGGATAGGAATCCATAAAATAAGGGTTCCTCTCACAGTCCCTTGAGAACTCAATATCACACAACCCATTGGTTTTCTCCTATAGCTATCTTGAATTTCCTCCATCTTGCTTCCTCTCGACCTTCCCAACCAAAATAATGTACCCCGTCACTACTCTCAGTCCATTGGGAATCTCATTCGTTTATCATGTTCTCTATGTCTTAGGTAGATAGGAATCTCTCTACTGGGAACTCAAGGGAACTCACTTTCAGGAAAACCACCAACAAAACTATCAACAAACACTTGTTGATACAATGCAACTCACCCAGGAGTTCACTCTTCAGGCCTGGCAAATTGGTTCTTTAATTTCTAGCTCCAAAATGATCCAACATGCTCCATAATTCAGTCCAACATGATCCATAATTCACCCATCCTTTTTTTTCTATCTCCCAAGCTCTTCTACCCTCTTCTCTACTTGTTGTTCATATAAAAATTGAATGTGTAAAACTATCTATTACTACCCATATGAATTTCCTCTCGTTTTGCAAGATAGTTGACTTCTCACTTTGCCCAAAGTTGATTTTAATTCATACCCATTCTCTCCAATAACTATGGGATGTGACCCTCACACCCACCCTATAACAAATATTCGATGATTGGACTCTCATACACTCAACCAAAAATAAAAGGTTTACACAATGATAATAAAATCAAGAAACTAGGTTTGTTTTAATACCCATAAATTATTTCCCTTTGCACCCCTCTTGGAAACTCTCTAGGAATTATCCCTCTCTTGTTGATTAATCATACACCATCTCTATCCATATCCCAACAACTGGTATTACATTATATTTATTTACAATTTAGAAATTACATTTCACATATTACATTACTTGGTCGTAGCCACATTTATATCCACATTATGTGTTAATTAAACTAAGGATTATAGTAGGGATGTTACATTCCACCTCCCTTACAATTGTACATCATCCTCGATACACGACACCATGCCAATATATATATACATCAAAATACTTAGAAAAATAAAATAAAAATTTGCAATCTTTACCCTCCAACATTAGTCCCAACCATAATCTCTTGTTCTTCTCAACCTGATGACCCAGGAATATTCCCCCTTCACTTTATTCATTCCATTGGGTTGACCAATATTTTATCAGGGACAAGAACATAGGAAAGTGAGAATTTCAAAGATCTGTTTCTGGTAACTAGTTGCCCAAAAATGAAGTTTTGTGTTTTTAGCTTCGATTTTCTTCAAAATTGGAAAAACATTGTGGGTGTTCCTCCCACATGGTTTGTTCATTCTCCCATATTTCATATTCAGGACCGTAGAATATCCATTGAACATTTACCAACTCTATGGATTTTTTCTAGAGAAATTTGACTTTCCGGTTGAGGATGCGTACTGGTTCCATCCAAAAATATCCTTTGTTTTTCACCTAGATCACATTCCAATCAATTATGTGGTTAGGTTCAAACACATATTTATTTAATAATGACACATGAAATACATTATGAACTCTCATGGATACATGCAATTCTATCATCTATGCTATTGGCCCTATCTTCTCTAATATTTCAAAATGCCCATAATATCATGCTGCCAACTTCAGGAAACAACCCAAACTTATCGAACTTGTTTTTTCTTTAACTTTTAGGAAAACATGTTCCTCCACTTAAAAATATCTAAAAACTTTGTTCTTGTCTGTGTAACTCTTTTGTATATATTGGGAATCCTTTCAATGTTTCTTAATCCTTGTCATCTACTCTTCCATTTCCTTTAACAAATTTATCCTAATGATGGCTCTGTCTATTGGGTTATCCCAGCTCACTGGTGTGTTACACTTCTTACCATACAAAGCTTCAAATGGACTCATTTTTAATGAGGTTTTATACCCATTATTATAATCAAACTCCACTAAGTGGATATAGTCTTCTCATTTTGATGGATGATTCATCACATACATTTTGAGCATGTATTCAATTATCCTATTGGTCCTCTCTGTTTTCCCATCCGAATTTGGGTGATACATCGTACTAAGATTTAGATTTGTCCAAAATACTTTGAACAAACCATACCAAAATTTGGATGTAAACTTGGAGTCTCTGTTTAAAACTATTCCCTTAGGCACTCCATGTAGCCTGATAAATTCCTTCATGTAAATCTTTGCAATGTTTTGTTCCTTTTGTGTTGTCTTCACAAGAATAAAATGTGTTTCCTTATTCAATTTTTCCACCATCACCATGATGAAGTCATGTTGCTTCACTATTTTGGGAATCTTTGTAATAACATATACTGTAACCACTTCCCAATTTCATTCTAGAATGGACAATGGTTGTAGCAATCTCGATGGATGTTTGTGCTCTATTTTCACCTTTTGGCACTCTAGACACTGAGATATGTAGTTAGCCACTTCTTTCTTCATTCCCAACCAAAAGTATTGGCGCCTAACAACTGTAATGTATTTTTGATATCCTGGGTGCCCAACATATGGCACATCATGCATTTCTCTCAACACTATATTTTCCAGATCTATGGAATTTGGAACATACACCTTACCTATGTACAAGAGGATTCCATCCTCTTTTAATTCATAATTTTTAAATTTTTGTTGTAAATTGCTTTGCTATAAGTTTTCCTTTATTTGCAAATAATGTTGATATGAATTTGTTGCTTCAATAATTTTATCTTTTAAATATGTCTTGTACATGTTGACGGCTAAAACATGAACTTCATAATATCTTCTATTGAACGCATCAACCACTTGATTTTCTTTGTCTTTGATGTGTTTGATTTTGAAATCATACTCACTAAGAAATTCTAGCCACCTAGTCTACCTAGCATTTAATGTTGGTTTTCCAAATAAATGTTTTAGACCATAGTGGTTTGTTCTTAGCTCAAATATCCTCCCTATGAGGTAATGTGTCCATATTTTTAATGCATTTCCAATTGTTGCTAATTCTATATCAGGAGTAGCATAATTTCTCTCATGTTCTTTTAATTTTCAGAACTCATAGCAGACCACATGATATTTTTTACTAAGGACTCCACCGATCCTTCCTTACACACATCTGTGCACATTAAAAATTATTCATCCAGATATGCAATCTTTAATATGGGTGCACTTGTCAAAAAAAAATTCAACTGCTAGAAACTATCATCACATTTTGGTGTCCATTTGAACTTCACTCCCTTCTTTTGCAAAGAAGTGATCAGGCTTGCAATCTTTGAAAACCCTTTTATGAATCTTCGGTAATAACCCATGAGACCCATAAATGATCTGACCTCTATCAAATTTCTTGGTGTTGGCCATCTTCTAATGACCTTTATCTTCTCGGGATCAACTATTATCCCATCTACTGAAATAATATGCCCAAAGTAACGGATCTTCTTTTGATAAAATATGCACTTACTTAGCTTGGCATACAATTTATGCTCCCTTAAAAACTTTAACACCATTATTAGGTGCTCCTCATTCTTCTCTTTAGACTTATATTAGATTATAATATCATCTAAGAAAACAATTACAAACTTATCTAGGTACACCTTGAACACTCCATTTATTAGACACATAAAAAATGTTGGGGCATTTGATAGTCCAAATGACACTACTGTGAATTCATAATTCCCATACCTTGTTATGAATGTTGTATTTCTAATATATTCTTCCTTTATCATCACTTGATGATAGCCTGATCTCAAGTCAATCTTGGAAAATATTCTTACACCTTTCAGCTAATCAAATAAATCATCAATCCTTGGAAAGGGATATTTGTTCTTTATAGTGACCTTACTCTCTTGTATGAAATCAATGCACAACCTTAAGGTCCCATATTTCTTCAAAAAATGAACAAGGGATCCCCAAGGTGACACACTTGGGTGTATATATGCCTTCTTCAAAATTTATTCTAGTTGCATCCACAACTCTTTCAATTTTGGTGTGCCCATTTTGTAAGGCGTATTGGACACTGGGGCGGCTCCTGCCACCAAATCAATGGAGAATTCAATGTTCCTGTTTGGTGGAAATCCTGGAATTTCCTCAAAAGCATCTTCAAGATCTATCAATACCATATGGTATTCAATAATTTCCACTTTATCTCTGGTTTTCTCTTCCATACAGGCTACAAAAATTTGACATCCTTTCCTGAAATTCTTTTTCAGTTGCATGGATGAAATTTCTCTAACAACTAGAAATCTTGGAATGTCTTCAATTTTTCCTTGCGTCCGTTTCTCATCAAGACAAGTTATTGTCTTGTTGTAACAATCTAGGATATCATGGTGTTTTTCCAACCAATACATGCTAATTAGACATTCATATGAACCCAAAGGTATAATGTTCACATCTACCTTTGTATTGAGTCCATTCACATCTATTGGACATTGTTTAACCAACTCATTGATCTTCCTCTTAGCCCCTGTGGCCAACTGAACTAATCAATATTTCTTATGCTTACTCCTTTGCAAGTGAAATATTTCAATATTGTTATATTTTATGTAATTATGGGTAGCTCCATAATCAATTAACATTATTATGAGTTGGTCATCAATCTCACCTTCCACTTCAATCATGGGGCATTGATACTTTGCTTGCTTGTTGTCCAAGGATGCATAAATCCTTAGCATGCTTTCTCCCATGTATTCCATTGTTTCATCCTCCTAAATGTTGCGGATAGTACTCATTCTTTCTCCTTTGTGAGGGAAGTCCCTATACAAGTGATTCCCCTCACATATCCAACATTGTACAGGGTACTTCTTGGCATTTTTCCAAAACAATATTCTATCTTGTGTTCATTTTGGGTTGAATGGACTTGTTGATTTGTTGGATAGTTATTCTTGAAAAAGGTGGCTTAAAACCTTTCTTTCTTTGCACCCTCTTTCCTTTCATCTTGTCATTCCAAGTATTTTGAAATATTGGCATCCCCTTGCTTTTCTCTCCTTATGGATTGTTCCAAAGTCCTTGGGTTATCATATTGTATCTTATCATTGTATAAGGAGGCTAACACACCCAAACACCTTTGTATTTCTATATTTTCTTCCTTTATGAAGTCCATGTACTTCAACAATACAAAGAACCTCTTCTCATACTCATCCATTTTCATACTTCCCAACTTGAGTTCAAAGAACTCTTTCATATTCCTCTCATAGTAATGATCAAACAAATATTTGTCTTGGAAATATCCTTTGAAATGCCTCCATGAGACCCTAATCTCTTCAAGGTGCTTGGATTTCTTAATCTTATCCCACCATATCGTTTCCTTTCCCTACAAGTGGTAGGTTGCAATTCTTGTTTCTACCCTGGTGGGGTAATCATGCAGCTGGAAATATTTCTTTATTTCCAACCGTCAAGTCTCATCTTCTTGCTTCCTATGTGTAAAACCCTAGTTTTTAGTCCCCATATGAAATAATGTATTTTTTTTATTTGATGAAAGGTTGGAGTTCCCAAACACTTAAAGAGGCCAGCATGCCTAGGAAATGTAATGCTATGATCATTATTAATAATAAAATGCATCATTGGCTGCAAGACAGATAAGGACAAGAGTTATAGGGAGCTATTATTCCATGAGAGAGGGGGATTAAGGGGCTAAGTCATTTTATCATATTTTATTTATGCATAATTGTTTTAATGGAGAGATGTGGTTACATGAGCTTCTTGGGGAAGGTCGTGTGGTTATTTATTTTCAAGTAAATATTTAAACCCATCTTGCGAGTTGTTTGGGGGTTATTATTATTCTTCTTCCCTCACTGTGTTCATTAATTATTCATTTTTGTTCACACTCTCCATTCTGTTCACTTTTCACTCATTCATTCTTGTTGTTGGAATGGGAACTTGGGGAGAATTATTGAAGAGGAATCCAATGTTTGTTGGTTTTAGTAGTGAATGGTGTGTTTCAACCATGAATTAATTCATGCATGCTTGAGATACATTGGCATGTACTAAATTTTATTCACGGTTGTGAGTCTTGATAGTCCCAGCATGGAGATCTTGGACCAGATTCAATGGAGGCCTAGAAGGAGGTGGAAAACTCGAGGACTCTGTGGAAAATAAGGGGGTTCACTCTCTTGGGTTGTGAAAGATGGAGAGAAGAGAGTTGGTGTACTTTGAATGGTTGTGTGTTGAGGAAACTATGAGAGCTTGAGTGATGATTTGTTTTGGGAAGCTGAGTGATACCCAGGAACTTTCCTTGTGGATTCAGATCCTTGTCTTGGGGGTGACATTGTTGTTGAGACTTGAAACAATAGTGTCTACGGTTGGGTGGAATGTCCTTGGTCTGTGTTAGGACCACACAATGTACCCTTTTTGCCCATACTTTCTGCCATTATTATATCCTTGATCACCTGTATTTAGACTCATACTATCACTTCATCTAATCATTCCAAGGTATATAATGTTCTTTCTCATCTCTACACGTTTAATTTGTTTTGCATGATATTTTACATTACTTTTTTACTTAACCATTGCTTAGAAGTGCATAAGTGTTCATAATTGTAGATCAACATTTGAAGCCTGTCCAAGATCGTTGTTGTTGAACATATGCCGAAACACGGAGCTGCTACACAGATCGAGGATGCAGAAGCTGAAACACGGAGCTGTCACACAGTCAGAATGTTAAGAACCAACACCAGATCTAAAGATATAATAAACACAATTACTGAATACACAATAGATCCACAAATCAATATAGAAGAAACCACACAATATTATTATCAAACCCTTGAGGTAGGGCAACACCATACAATGGATCCTATTATGGAAGGGANTCACATCACTTCAGAAACCCATGACTTCAACAATTATTCCCATCAACACTTTCACAATACTTCCGAACTGACGAATACTTTCACGTCACCCCTAGTGACATCATCATGTCATGTCACTTCGGTGAATCAGGACATCGACAATTTATTTGCATGGACACTTTTTCAAAATTGTTGACCTATTGATTGCTGAACAGGTACAGATCATCTCTGACACTTCAGGAGTTCAAAATTTTGGTAGATATTTTCTCATCTGCTCACTTAAAAAACTATTGAATTTTCGATTGTAGACGACTGGTTCCTGTAGCTTTAGGACTTCCGCGATTTCACTTTTGAACACCCCACAACCTCAAAAATCTCAAACTGTTGACATTTCCTAATCTAAGGATAGGTGTCCTTGGAAAATCGATGGCCCAAATTAGTTCCGGACTTCAGAAATCTTCTCTGATATAGCCTTAAAATGACCGGAGGAGCGAAGTTCGAAGGAATTATGTACTTAACCTTCATGCACCTTCTCAAGATCTGACGATTGTGGGGGATCTATCTTATTCCGAACAGATCCAATTACCCAAATTTAAATTTGTGGCCCAATACCACATCGTATATGGTTTATCAAATGAATATACCTCCTAATCTTTTGAACACAACGAAGGTGTTCCCCCAGTGCCCTCATGGCACTTTGTACATCAATTTTCTTGTGGAATTTTAACTCCAAATTCCACATTTGTGGCCCATATAAGTTCAGTGTGGAAACCATGGGCTTTGATACCAAATTGTAACATCCCCCGACCACCCTCATCTGGGACACACCACTACTTCAAAACCAATTGTTCTGAAAAATATTTGTAACATACTTAGCCACCCAAGGTGGGTCATGCCACTTAAAAACTATCATTTTATGATATACACATATATATAATGCAATTTGAAATAGACTTTAACATTCTACTACAATATATATTCATGTGGAAATAGCAGTAATCCTACAAATGAAACATATACATGAAATACTCATAACATTATAACACATGTGAAAGATACATAACATACAATTAACATAGACTTGGTACTTATCTTTTTATGAGAAGACCACCAACTATGCGTAAACCTTCCATGATCCTCCCAGCCTTAGACCATGCTTCTCCAATTTATTAGCAGTGGGTCACCCCTGATATGGGACTAAACTCCACCCAAGGTAAAGGAAATCCTAGGTTAGGATGAGACTACGAAAAGATGCACAATGAAGCATGAAGGATTCCCTCCAAGGAGACTACTTATGCCCATTTCTCACAGACTCTCATTCTCCACATGCCTGTCCCACATCGGGAATATACACATTCACTATTCCATAGTCCATCTAATACTCCACTTCCCTTCTAAGGCTTCAACAACAGGCCATATCAAGAATTGTAAGATCTCTGTAGATATTGTTGGACTCCCTCTAGGAAAAATCACTTCCCTAGAAACCTCTCTCACCTAGAGAGAGTTTCTCATAGGCCTGACAAACCAATTCTTCAACCCATGGGCCTAAAAACCCACCTCTTCAAACCACAGGTCTGACAACCTACTTCTTATGTCCATCTCTTAAGTCAACCAAATAACCACAGTAGAAAAAATGGGTAAGTCAAGGGACGACTTAGCAAATTACAAAGGTTCACAATGGCAGAGGTTTCAACAATGGAAGAATTGGTTGACTGAATATCTTCTCAGTGTGTGAGTGAAGGGGACAATGGATGTCTAGAATCCAGAGTGAATTCATGAGGAAAGATGGAAAGAATGGTTAGATAAATCCCACAACAAGGGAATTTCCCACATAAATTTGCATGTGTATTGGATGACACTTTGATATCCAGGAGCTCGTTCCTCTCCACTTGGAGTCCATTCCTCTCCCTAAAGGAACTTAGGATAATAGTATATGTCCAACCTTAGTCTTTTAGGAATATATTATAATATTCCCTTGGGTTAAACCCTCAAGCTTAGCCCCTTTTTCCTAGCCTCTCAGCCCCCTTCCCTTTCCATTCCTAGTGGATCTTAGTCCCCCATAAATATTTCTTCGTGGTCATTCTACACACAATGATGTATTTTTATTAATGATCTGCATAATTACATGTACAAAAATCAGGCTCACTGACCTTAGCTTCTAGGATCTCTGGCCTAATAACACATAAGCCTCCCATCTTATAAATACTTGTCTCACCATTCTATAAACATCATTAAACATAATTACAATTCAACATGGGCTTGGCCTTGGGGTATTACACCTAGATTCATTAACCATGTTTATCTTAATTATCCCAAGATTAATACATTAATCATTTGGTGTTTCAGGAGTTTTTGGACTCCGCTCTTCAAGGTTCAGGAGTTTCTGGATGCAAAGTTTGGATACTTCCCAAATGGTTGATCTCCTATATCTGACATGTCTACATGATGTCACTATCGCTAAGGTGTATGAATGAAGAGAGTGGCACATGTCACCCAGAAATGAGCGGATATCGTAACCCAAATGGCCTGAAATGAGTGCCACATGTTAATGACCAATGGATTCCACATGTCACCACAGATAAATGCTACGTGTCATCACAGGTGAATGCTACGTGGATCTAAGGTTTCGACATTTGGGAGTTTTTTGAGTGCTAAGTGTGGAGATCTCACAAATGGTTGATATTGCGAAGCGATGCGATGGTTTGAAATTCGAGAGTTTTTGACAAAGATGAGCTCGAACGTTTTAGTGTTGAAGTCACATAGTGAAACTATGTAACTCTGTGATTAAACCTCGCACCTTTATGGAACTCCAAATGTACAAGAGTCATTGATCTGAGTGGTCTGTTGGATCTCCCCCATTGCAAATTTATCCTATACGTTCTCACAATCTGAGCCCAAAATTGACTGCTCTAAATTGTTTTTTTTGTCCACAGGTGTTCTCTTTGCATAGAAAAGACTTGGTTGACTTGTTGCATGCTCAATTAGTGATACAAATGATGACAATTATTTTCAAACTCAAACCAGAACATGTAATCACCTTTCAAGGAAGCAAAAGATGGTGCAAAATAAGTAAAAAATAGATAAGGGCCATTGAAGCTGAGTGATTAAATCACGGATAATAAGCTTATTAAACACAAAACAAAAATCAGACTTGATGGATGTATAGGGTAAAGGAGGGAAATGGTAGGGGTGGAGACCTAGGTTACAACATTGTCTCCAAATGGGGATAGCACTTCCCTGTGAGGTGATAATAACAATAGATCATGTGCCTTACCTCTCAAAACCTCTCTCCCACTTGTTGTAACTTATCTCAGTTTTTGTTTTCCATCCATGTATATCTTCTTCTACTGACCATATTTAGATCGCGCCAATTTTTCCTTTCATCGAAAAGAAGATCAAACCAACAACACTAACACACCCCAGTGCCTTTGTTGGGATATGGAGTACTTATTTACACACAAACTAACTAATCAAATGCAAATGGAAAAATGAAAGTAGCTATGGTACAAAAGGGTCCTTCCCTCAGTATTTCAAGAAAAATAGTTTTCCAGGAAGCACCCATTTACTGGGCCCCAAAAAATTTCAGTGTCATCCAGATTGTGTAAAACAAATGTATTATTTTCCAGAAACTCAACCACCTTAAAAATATCAAACAAAAGGTTATAGAACTTACCATGCTTAGATTTTTCTTCCCTTCTGGAATCCCACCTCAAGACCAGGTCGCCTTATTGAAAGATCTCCTTCTTAGTTTTATTATCAAAAGATGACTTGATTTTTCTTTGGTATGCCTCAGTTATATGATTCAATGCTTCTCTCTTTTATTGAACCTCTATAATCTGAAAGATTCTCCCCTGGATGTCATTCAACTCCTCAATTGCTTCTTGTAGGAATTTCAGAACTGGTAGATCGAGTTTATTAGGGAAGACAACATCTATCCCATAGACCAACTGAAATGGTGAGGTTCCCAAGGTTCTCTTGGTGTTGATCCTATCAGCCCATAAGGCATACTTAATTTTAGAGTCCCGTGATTTCTTGTTTTCATTTAACAATTTATTCATGATCCTGATGAGAGACTTGTTTGATGACTCGACTAGCCCATTCCCCTCAGGATAATAGGGAATGGAATGTCTCAAGGCAATGTTATGGATGCCACATAAGTCGATCATGGATTTGGACTTGAATTCCTGTGCATTTTCTATTATAATATTTCTAGGGAAGCCTAACCTGGTAAAGATATTCATTTCCAAAAAGTTCATAATCACCTTGTCAGTAAAATTCCTAGTGGGCACATACTCGATCCATTTGGTAAATTAGTTAGTGGCAGTGAGGATCCACTTGTGCTTCCCACTGGAGGGTGGATTTATTTCACCTATGAAATCTAATCCCCATTKCTAAAAGGGGCCACTGGTAGTGATAGGTTTCAGGGGCAGTGTGAGTAACCTTTGTTTTCCTGCAAGCTTTTGAGATTCATTGGATGCCCTTAGTGTAGTGAATACATCAGATAAAAGGGTGGGCCAGTAGTAACCTTCCCTTAGGATATTGATGGTTGTATCTTTCTAATGCTAGTGTCACCTACAAACTCCCCCGTGCATATATGTTATGACTTGCTTAGCTTCATTTTCATCAAGACACTTGAATAGGATGCCAGTAGGATCCCTCCAATATAGGTTCCGATTTAAAATGCATAATTTTATAGCTTTTGATTTGAGAGATCCGGGCCTCGTATTCTTCAAATTTGGTGGGCATTCTATATTTCAGCAAAGTTTGGCACAAAACACCTCAAAAAATTTATTCTTCCTATAAAATACTGAATAGACTTCTTATTATTGGGGATTGAAATTTCTTGAATGACCTCCACTCTCTTAGNCTCAAGTCATATTTGTTTTGGGGTTGGACTTGAATAACTCCTTTTCCCCCTATCTCAACATCAAACTGATTTGACAGTTGGGATACTTCATAGTCTTAAAATATGTTTCAATGCAAAGTACAATAGTATCATCCACAACATCACTATCTACATCCATCCCCTCAATATGATTTTTTTGGAAAGGAGGTACTATTATTTGGTCATCAACATTCCTCTTCTCTCTCTCTGCATTATCTGAGGGGCATCATTCGACCTTCTAAACTGGTTGGGATTTTTTTAACCAACCCCTTTAAAAGCTATGTTTGGTTTTTTAGATTCTCATTTCATCTTAGCTATTTTAGATGTCATATCCTTCAAATTTTTGGCCATTTCATCAAGTTTGGGATCATATGTGGCTGGGTTAGAGGAGGCAGGGGATTCCTCTCTCTATTTCTTCCTGTATTTTTTAGATCTAGTCTTTAACCTGTATGATGCCAATATGTTGGAATAAACCTCAATGGATTATTATTGCATGGATATCAAGGTTGTGGATCTTCTCTCCCTCAAAAAAAGGGAGAATTTTGCATCAAATGCATTGGAATAAGTGATCTTGGAAAAGGCTTTAGATGGTTTTGTCTCATCTGGGATCCTACCATACATATTATTAAATCTCTTGGTGAAGTCCAAAATAGACTCACCATTTTTTTTCTTCAGGGCCCCAAACTCAGTGATGTAATAAAGATAATCCATTTTATCTCCCTATTTCTTTATGAAAGCTTCATCTTATGCATCAATATGTGCAATGGAGGTTGGAGGGAGGCGCTGGAACCATTTTCTTACCTCCCCACCAAGGATTTGTACAAATAACATCCTCCACACATCTGCATAGTCAATGTTAAAGTTGTCTACAAAGTTGCAGAAGGATACTAGATGTTCCTCAGCTATGACATTCCTCAACATGTTCAATTAGTGATAAAAATCATGACACATATTTTCAAACTCAAACCAGAACATGTAATCACCTTTCAAGGAAGCAAAAGATTGTGCAAAATAAGTAAAAAATGGGTAAGGGCCATTGAATATGAGTGATTAAATCATGGAGAATAAGCTTACCAAACAAAAAACAAAAATATCACTTCATCGATGTATAGGGTAAAGGAGTGAAAGGGAAGGGGTGCAGACATAGGTTACAATAGTTATCATCAACATTATCTTCCTTAACTTGTTGATCAAAGGCACCTACCTACCAACTTCTTGAAAATCACCAAATAATTTTGTGACTAAATTATCCTTAGAGTCAATTATTAAATAATAATCACCTATTGTCAAAGGAATAACATTTATCTAATTTGAATTTTTCATGTCTTCCATTTTCATTCCTTTGAGGGTGCAAGATTTTTGTCGACCCTCAATAGTTTGAACTGTAGAGATATAGACATCTGAATTTTCTTGTTTTTCTTTTTCTTTCTGGTTGTCTACATACAAATCCTCACTAACGATATGATTTTCCAACTTTCCAAAAGACCATAAGTTATTTTTAAATTCTTCATCATTAGTAAACATATGTTCCAAAGTTGAAGCTTTTATTTCTCTGAGAATAAAGGGAAACTCGGGATAGTGAGCTATTGTATAGTATATCCTGGTAGTAGATTCAAAATTTTTATATCCACATGCATACTATTATAACACTGCTGACATATCTTGTTAAAGTTTTTAATATTTTGATCATTCCTTCTTTTTAAAGAATAAAACTTACAGAGATATTGATTCAATGTGTTTTCCTTTTATCCCATTTAGTCAAGAAAATATATTTAAAATCAATCCAAGATCTTATGGAATCAATTATGAAGTTTGTAAACCATTTTCTAACTTCCTCTTGCAAATACTGAGTGAAATTCCTCATAAATACCAGATCATGATGAATTCCAAGATAATATGTGAAGTCTTAGATGGTTTCCATGTGTCTATGTACTAAAACATTATCCTTTCCATTAAACCTAGGAACTGTCTTAATACATTTGGAAGGTAAATCATGAAGGATATATGGCATCTTAAGAGGCATATATCTATTTAAAACCAAAGAATGAATCTTTGTAGGCTGGTCACAAGTTATATTATTGACTAGAGAAGGTAGTATAAAAAGTCCTTTATTAACTGATTCACAAAGTCGATTCCCTATTGGAGGAATAGGTATATGGGCTTCATGCGCAACATAGGTTAAATATGTGGAACTCTTATCATGATTCTCAAAAGGAAATGATGGAAAGGAAATAATACAATAAGAGGGAAAGATTTGTTTCTTCAATAAGGAAGGTATAATTATGGACTTATGATTTTCCTGATATAAAAAATAGAGAAAAATATTTATGAAATGTATGGGAAAAAGGAGAAAGGGATTAATCAATAGAACCAAAAATTCTTGAAAGAAATTCAATATCTCATATCTGATCATTTTGCAATATTCCTTCATTTAATTTTCAACAAGGTTCATTTCCCAGTGGAGTATTGAAAATTTGATTAGAGTCTCCAAGTGAAACATCTAAATGAAAAATATTCTTCTAAAATCAAACAACATGTTATTGTTTGATCCCTTTTCACCTTCAAGAATCAAAACTTGTCTTTATCATACCCCAGGGAAAAATTGAACATTCAATTATGTTCCCTGAGAACAATGCCAAAATGAATGTTGTTCCTCAGGTTGTTCCTAGATAAGAAATAGGGCCAAGGAACCCTATGGAGGAAAATTTTCTCCCCTCCCTTTGCCTCAAGTTATCTCTTGGGATAGAGGGGGTAAACCTCTTATATATTCTACTTCTAACTATTTCAGTGTCACTTCAGTAGTAGAATTCTCAAGCAAACTTGAATGCCATATTTTAGTGATTAAGGGGTTTAATGATGTTGGAGGAACTATGAAAACTCTAGAAAACAACCCTATTCTAAATATTCAGACCAAGACCTTTCCATTTGGCACCTTTATCCAATATTTTAGATATATTAAAACATTTAATGAAATATGTAGAAGAAAAATATCAAATACCAGTGGGAATGGCATAACACTCTTTCACACTGAGGAATGACAAAAAATCATAAATGCTAACGAGGGTGGTAGTTCTTAACATTTGTGATAAGAAAAAAAATGTGTGGAATGTAACATCCCCTAGCATAACCAGGGAACAATACTACGTTGAAACACACATAAAATGAAATTTCTTCCACTAACTAGATTCTTGTAGCTTACCATCATATGACTTATTCACATTTACAACCAGATTCTAATACCCATAATTAAATTAAAATACAACATTCTAAACAAGCATGAAAGCAACTAATAAAACATCTATAATAACATATAAAACCATTCTCATTCACAGAGTAAATGCATAGCAATTAACTCATAAATAACTCAACAAAATAAATAAACACTTATCTTTAAAAGAAAGTTGTTGCAACCAAATTCCTGGGAAGGAAGTTCCACCCAGCCATAGACCCATTGTTACAAATATCAAAAAAACTTCAACCATGAGTTCAGGATAGGAATCCATAAAATAAGGGTTCCTCTCACAGTCCCTTGAGAACTCAATATCACACAACCCATTGGTTTTCTCCTATAGCTATCTTGAATTTCCTCCATCTTGCTTCCTCTCGACCTTCCCAACCAAAATAATGTACCCCGTCACTACTCTCAGTCCATTGGGAATCTCATTCGTTTATCATGTTCTCTATGTCTTAGGTAGATAGGAATCTCTCTACTGGGAACTCAAGGGAACTCACTTTCAGGAAAACCACCAACAAAACTATCAACAAACACTTGTTGATACAATGCAACTCACCCAGGAGTTCACTCTTCAGGCCTGGCAAATTGGTTCTTTAATTTCTAGCTCCAAAATGATCCAACATGCTCCATAATTCAGTCCAACATGATCCATAATTCACCCATCCTTTTTTTTCTATCTCCCAAGCTCTTCTACCCTCTTCTCTACTTGTTGTTCATATAAAAATTGAATGTGTAAAACTATCTATTACTACCCATATGAATTTCCTCTCGTTTTGCAAGATAGTTGACTTCTCACTTTGCCCAAAGTTGATTTTAATTCATACCCATTCTCTCCAATAACTATGGGATGTGACCCTCACACCCACCCTATAACAAATATTCGATGATTGGACTCTCATACACTCAACCAAAAATAAAAGGTTTACACAATGATAATAAAATCAAGAAACTAGGTTTGTTTTAATACCCATAAATTATTTCCCTTTGCACCCCTCTTGGAAACTCTCTAGGAATTATCCCTCTCTTGTTGATTAATCATACACCATCTCTATCCATATCCCAACAACTGGTATTACATTATATTTATTTACAATTTAGAAATTACATTTCACATATTACATTACTTGGTCGTAGCCACATTTATATCCACATTATGTGTTAATTAAACTAAGGATTATAGTAGGGATGTTACATTCCACCTCCCTTACAATTGTACATCATCCTCGATACACGACACCATGCCAATATATATATACATCAAAATACTTAGAAAAATAAAATAAAAATTTGCAATCTTTACCCTCCAACATTAGTCCCAACCATAATCTCTTGTTCTTCTCAACCTGATGACCCAGGAATATTCCCCCTTCACTTTATTCATTCCATTGGGTTGACCAATATTTTATCAGGGACAAGAACATAGGAAAGTGAGAATTTCAAAGATCTGTTTCTGGTAACTAGTTGCCCAAAAATGAAGTTTTGTGTTTTTAGCTTCGATTTTCTTCAAAATTGGAAAAACATTGTGGGTGTTCCTCCCACATGGTTTGTTCATTCTCCCATATTTCATATTCAGGACCGTAGAATATCCATTGAACATTTACCAACTCTATGGATTTTTTCTAGAGAAATTTGACTTTCCGGTTGAGGATGCGTACTGGTTCCATCCAAAAATATCCTTTGTTTTTCACCTAGATCACATTCCAATCAATTATGTGGTTAGGTTCAAACACATATTTATTTAATAATGACACATGAAATACATTATGAACTCTCATGGATACATGCAATTCTATCATCTATGCTATTGGCCCTATCTTCTCTAATATTTCAAAATGCCCATAATATCATGCTGCCAACTTCAGGAAACAACCCAAACTTATCGAACTTGTTTTTTCTTTAACTTTTAGGAAAACATGTTCCTCCACTTAAAAATATCTAAAAACTTTGTTCTTGTCTGTGTAACTCTTTTGTATATATTGGGAATCCTTTCAATGTTTCTTAATCCTTGTCATCTACTCTTCCATTTCCTTTAACAAATTTATCCTAATGATGGCTCTGTCTATTGGGTTATCCCAGCTCACTGGTGTGTTACACTTCTTACCATACAAAGCTTCAAATGGACTCATTTTTAATGAGGTTTTATACCCATTATTATAATCAAACTCCACTAAGTGGATATAGTCTTCTCATTTTGATGGATGATTCATCACATACATTTTGAGCATGTATTCAATTATCCTATTGGTCCTCTCTGTTTTCCCATCCGAATTTGGGTGATACATCGTACTAAGATTTAGATTTGTCCAAAATACTTTGAACAAACCATACCAAAATTTGGATGTAAACTTGGAGTCTCTGTTTAAAACTATTCCCTTAGGCACTCCATGTAGCCTGATAAATTCCTTCATGTAAATCTTTGCAATGTTTTGTTCCTTTTGTGTTGTCTTCACAAGAATAAAATGTGTTTCCTTATTCAATTTTTCCACCATCACCATGATGAAGTCATGTTGCTTCACTATTTTGGGAATCTTTGTAATAACATATACTGTAACCACTTCCCAATTTCATTCTAGAATGGACAATGGTTGTAGCAATCTCGATGGATGTTTGTGCTCTATTTTCACCTTTTGGCACTCTAGACACTGAGATATGTAGTTAGCCACTTCTTTCTTCATTCCCAACCAAAAGTATTGGCGCCTAACAACTGTAATGTATTTTTGATATCCTGGGTGCCCAACATATGGCACATCATGCATTTCTCTCAACACTATATTTTCCAGATCTATGGAATTTGGAACATACACCTTACCTATGTACAAGAGGATTCCATCCTCTTTTAATTCATAATTTTTAAATTTTTGTTGTAAATTGCTTTGCTATAAGTTTTCCTTTATTTGCAAATAATGTTGATATGAATTTGTTGCTTCAATAATTTTATCTTTTAAATATGTCTTGTACATGTTGACGGCTAAAACATGAACTTCATAATATCTTCTATTGAACGCATCAACCACTTGATTTTCTTTGTCTTTGATGTGTTTGATTTTGAAATCATACTCACTAAGAAATTCTAGCCACCTAGTCTACCTAGCATTTAATGTTGGTTTTCCAAATAAATGTTTTAGACCATAGTGGTTTGTTCTTAGCTCAAATATCCTCCCTATGAGGTAATGTGTCCATATTTTTAATGCATTTCCAATTGTTGCTAATTCTATATCAGGAGTAGCATAATTTCTCTCATGTTCTTTTAATTTTCAGAACTCATAGCAGACCACATGATATTTTTTACTAAGGACTCCACCGATCCTTCCTTACACACATCTGTGCACATTAAAAATTATTCATCCAGATATGCAATCTTTAATATGGGTGCACTTGTCAAAAAAAAATTCAACTGCTAGAAACTATCATCACATTTTGGTGTCCATTTGAACTTCACTCCCTTCTTTTGCAAAGAAGTGATCAGGCTTGCAATCTTTGAAAACCCTTTTATGAATCTTCGGTAATAACCCATGAGACCCATAAATGATCTGACCTCTATCAAATTTCTTGGTGTTGGCCATCTTCTAATGACCTTTATCTTCTCGGGATCAACTATTATCCCATCTACTGAAATAATATGCCCAAAGTAACGGATCTTCTTTTGATAAAATATGCACTTACTTAGCTTGGCATACAATTTATGCTCCCTTAAAAACTTTAACACCATTATTAGGTGCTCCTCATTCTTCTCTTTAGACTTATATTAGATTATAATATCATCTAAGAAAACAATTACAAACTTATCTAGGTACACCTTGAACACTCCATTTATTAGACACATAAAAAATGTTGGGGCATTTGATAGTCCAAATGACACTACTGTGAATTCATAATTCCCATACCTTGTTATGAATGTTGTATTTCTAATATATTCTTCCTTTATCATCACTTGATGATAGCCTGATCTCAAGTCAATCTTGGAAAATATTCTTACACCTTTCAGCTAATCAAATAAATCATCAATCCTTGGAAAGGGATATTTGTTCTTTATAGTGACCTTACTCTCTTGTATGAAATCAATGCACAACCTTAAGGTCCCATATTTCTTCAAAAAATGAACAAGGGATCCCCAAGGTGACACACTTGGGTGTATATATTCCTTCTTCAAAATTTATTCTAGTTGCATCCACAACTCTTTAAATTTCGGTGTGCCCGTTTTGTAAGGCGTATTGGACACTGAAGCGGCTCCTGCCACCAAATCAATGGAGAATTCAATGTTCCTCTTTGGTGGAAATCCTGGAATTTCCTCAAAAACATATTCAAGATCTATCAATACCATATGGTCTTCAATAATTTCCACTTTATCTTCGGTTTTCTCTTCCATACGGGCTACAAAAATTTGACATCCTTTCCTGAAATTCTTTTTCAGTTGCATGGATGAAATTTCTCTAACACCTAGAAATCTTGGAATGTCTTCAATTTTTCCTTGCTTCCCTTTCTCATCAAGATAAGTTATTGTCTTGTTGTAAAAATCTAGCATATCATGGTGTTTTTCCAACCAATACATGCTAATTAGACATTCATATGAACCCAAAGGTATAATGTTCACATCTACCTTTGTATTGATTCCATTCACATCTATTGGACATTGTTTAACCAACTCATTGATCTTCCTCTTAGCCCCTGTGACCAACTGAACTAATCAATATTTCTTATGCTTACTTCTTTGCAAGTGAAATATTTAAATAATGTTATATTTTATGTAATAATGTTAAGCACCAAACATCAATATAGCATAGAAAAACCTCAAGAAAAGTACTCAACGCCTTGAAAAAGAGATAATATCAGATAATAAGTCTCTTCGAGGGGGCAACCTCCTTTTACCCCACTTAAATGTTCAAGTACAAGATGATT
>JZKD02S1785358.1:498097-521916 GCA_000966675.3 Picea glauca | reverse complement strand
TATTCTCATGTAGAAGGAAGGATTGTTATCTACCAATTTAAAGGAAAGGCATCGATGTGGTGGGATCAACTTGTGAAAGTGAAACACCTCATAGAGAAAAATGTGACTTGGAAGGAATTCAAGAGGAATTTTGAGAAGAAATACTTGTCCAAGAGGTATTGTGACAAAAAGATTAAAGAGTTCTTTGAACTCAAACTACATAGCATGACTATTGATGAATATGAAAGGATATTTTTAGAAATGTTGAAGTATGTATCCTTCATCAAGGATGAGAAATTAAATATTCATAGGTACCTGAGTGGGATGCCATCTTTCATCAGTGATCAAATCCAATATGATGATCCAAATACTTTGGAGAAAACTATAAGGAGAGAAAAATGCTTATATGGTCAGCAAAAAGGAAAGCCTACTTTCCATAAGGCTTGGGAGGACAAGAAGAAGTTTAAGAAGGAACAAAGGTAGAAGGGGAATAGGTCTCCATTTTTTAGAACTAGTCCTCGAGGACATCTATCTTTTAGAGAGAATATAATGGATGAGTTAGATGGGAAAAGGCCAACGAAGAAATCAATTCAATGTTGGGTCTATAGAGGAGACCATAAG
The DNA here is from genome assembly GCA_000966675.3 of Picea glauca. Lineage (NCBI taxonomy): Eukaryota > Viridiplantae > Streptophyta > Pinopsida > Pinales > Pinaceae > Picea > Picea glauca. The sequence goes on along the minus strand of JZKD02S1785358.1, from coordinate 521,316 downwards.
TATAGATATTTTCCTCACAAAAGTGACAAAGAGAGAGTTATTCACGTAGAACAAGAATAAATGGTGGAGGACATTGGTAGAAGTGTACCTAGGATCTATGCTTCCTTGGACCATAAGCAAGCAAAGTTTCAATCACACATGATTGAAGTATAAGGTATGATAAATAACCGTTCCTTTACTATTTTGATATATTCAAGAGCTATTCATAGTTACATAGATCTTAAATTTGTGGATAGATTTATTTTTCCAAGAAGCAAGCATGAGAAATATTAGCTGGTACAATTGGGTACAGGAACCAAGAGAAAAGTTGTTGAGCTGGTTAAATCATGTCCAGTGGACATGAATGGGCTAAGTACCAAGGAAGATTTGAACATCCTACCATTGGGTTCCTATGAATTTCTAATTGGTATGGATTGGTTGGACCAACACCATGCTATCTTAGAATTTCATAACAAGGAATTTACCTTCCTGGATGAGGAAGGGAACCCAAGAACAGTCCAAGGAATTCCTAGGGCAGTTGCTTTCCGAGAGATCTCAACAATGCAGTTGAAGAAGTGTTACAGGAAGGGTTGCCAATTATTTGTAGATCATATGGAGCAAGCACCTAAGGATAAGTTGCCAAATCTGGAGGATCATTCAGTCCTGAAAGATTTTGAGGATGTGTTCAAGGAGATACCAGGAATACCCCCAAAGAGAGATATTGATTTCTCTATGAATTTGATGCCTGGGAAGCTCCAGTATCAAAGACTCCCTACAAAATGAGTACACCAGAGCTGAAGGAGTTGCAAATGCATATCGAAGAGCTTCTGAAGAATGGATATATACGCCCAAATGTGTCACCTTTGTGTGCCCCAATCTTGTTCGTGAATAAGAAATATGGGACATTGAGATTATGCATCGACTTCGGGAAACTGAATAAAGTGACTATAAAGAACAAGTATCATTTGCCAAGGATTGATGATCTCTTTGATTAGTTCAAATATGAAAGGATATTCTCAACGATTGATCTAAGGTTAGGATATCATCAAGTAAGGATCAAAGATGAAGAAATCAAAAAGACTTCCTTCAAGACAAGGTATGGTCATTACGAAATCATAGTGGTGCCATTTGGGTTATCAAATGCATCAGTTATTTTTATGTGCTTGATGAATGGTGTTTTCTGGGAATACTTAGACAAATTTGTCATTGTCTTTTTGGACGACATCCTTGTGTATTCCAAGTCAAAAGAAGAAAATGAGCATCATTTGAGGATGGTGTTACAAGTATTAAGAGAGCACCAACTGTATGCCAAATTGAACAAGTGCTCATTTTATCAAAACATAATTCACTATTTGGGGCATATCATATCCGAAGAAGGGATAACAGTGGACCCTGAAAATATTGAGGCTATTAAAGGGTGGAAAACACCTAATAATGTGACAAAATTCGGATCCTTCATGGTTCTAGTTGGATACTACAAAAGATTCATTTCAGAGTTTTCGAAAATTCTCACCCAATCACTCCTTGCAAAGGAAGGGGGTGAAGTTTCAATGGACAACAGAGTGTGAAAAGAGTTTCCAAAAATTGAAGCAAGTTTTAACCAGTCCTCCAATTTTGAGTATTGTTGATCCGAATGAAGACTTTGCAGTTTGCATAGATGCATGCAAAGAAATTCTTGGTGGATTCCTTAGTCAAAATGGGTTTGTGATATGTTTTGAGTCCTAAAAATTGAAATAGTATGAAAAACTTTATGCCACTCATGATTTGGAGTTGGCATCCATAGTGCACACCTTGAAGAAGTGGAGGAACTACCTCATGGGAAACATGTTTGAGCTGAGGACAAACCATAATGGTTTAAAATACTTGTTTGATCATCCAACTTTGAATGCTAGGCAGAGCAGATGGTTGGAATTACTTTTTGAGTATGACTTTTATATTAAGCACATCAAAGGAATAGAGAACAAAGTGGTGAATGCACTCAGTAGGAGAGTACATGAACTGCATGCTACAACCATTAACATGTATCAAATGGATCTTAAAGGTAGAATTTATGAGGTTGCAAAAGTTTATTTGCAGTACATGGAACTGGTAACACAATTACAGCAAGGTGGAGAAAGAAAGCGCTTTTAAAGTGCATCTGATATAAATTATGGACCGGAAAATCAAACAGCTTCGAAATTGAGCCATAGGGCTTGTAAAGGTCTAATGGACCTGGTAAAGTCCCGAGGATGCAACTTGGGAGCATGAAGATATTATGCAGGCAGAATACCCACATCTTTTTGAAGATTTTGGAAATCTTGTTGTTGTTATGTAAGTAAGATGCACTGAGGACAATGTATAAATAAGGGTAGGGGATTGTAATACCCCAAGGTTGAGCCCCTATTAAATTGTAATGATGTTTAATGATGTTTATAAGATGTTGATCCAAGTATTTATAAGTTGGGAGGCTTATGCATTATTTGGATGAAGAGCCTATATGCTAAGGCCAGTGAGCCTAACTTTTGTATATGTAATTATGCATATCATTAATAAAAAATACATCAATGTGTGTAGATCGACCATGAAAAAATATTTATGGGGGACTAAGCTCCACTATGAAGGGAAAGGGAAGGGGGATGAGAGGCTAGGAAAAAGGGGTTAGTCTTGAGGGCTTAAGACAAGGGAATAATTTAATATATTCCTAAAAGACTAAGGTTGGACATAACCTATTATCCTAAGTTTCTTTGGGGAGAGGAACAAACTCCAAGTGGAGAGGAATGAGCTCCTGGAGAGCCAAGTGTCATCCAAGATGCATGAAAATTTATGTGGGAAACTCCCTCTTTGTGGGAGCTCTCTGACCATTCTTTCCATCTTTCCTCATGATTTCACTCTAGATTCTAGCCATCCATTGTCCCATTCACTCACTCACTAAGTAGGCACACAATCAACCAATTGTACCATTGTTGAACCCTCTTCCATTGTGAACCTCTGTAATTTGTTGATTCATCCCTTTCCTTACCTGATTTTGGTACTGTGGTTACCTGGTTAAATTAAGAGCTGGAAAAAAGAAGGAGGTTGTCAATTATGTGGTTTGAAGAGGCAGTTTGTTAGGCTCATGGGTTGAATAATAAGGTTTTCATGCATATGAGAAACTCTCTCCAGGTGAGAGAGGTTGTTGGGGAAGTGATTTCTCCTGGAGGGAGTCTAGAAACAACTACAAATCTCTAAGAATTCCTGATCCGACCTGTTGCTAAAGCCATGGAAGGGAAGTGGATCAGTGGATGGACTGTGGAACAATGAAGGTGTATATTCTTGGGGTGGGACAGGAATGTGGGGAATGAGATTCTGTTAGAAGTGGGCATAAGTAGGCTCCTTGGAGGGAATCCTTCCTGTTGCATTGTGCAACTTTTTGTACTCTCAACCTAGCCTAGGATTTTCTTTACCCTGGGTGGAGTTTAGTCCCATCCTAGGGGTGACCCACTACTGATAACTTGGATCAGCGTGGTCTAAGGCTGGGAGGTTCTTGGAATTTTTGCACGTAGTCGGTGGTATTCTCATACAAAGATAAGTACCAATTCTTTGTTAATTGTATGTTGTGTATCTTGCACATGTGTATTGCTTGTACGCGTTGCATGTGTATTACTATTATTTATGCATTAATTTATATTGTAGAAAAATGTTTATGTCTATTTAAAATTGCATTAGATATATGTATGCATATCATAACATGATAGTTTTCAAGTGGCATGACCGTCCCTGGGTGGCTGGGTATGTTACAAATATTTTTCAGAACATTTCGTTTTGAAGTAGTGGAATGTCCCCGACGAGGGTGGTTGAGGGAAATTACATCGAGATTTTAGTACTCTGGGGGATTTCAACTCAAATTGAGCACAGTTATCCAAACCTCTGAAGTGTCGAAGCCCCGAAAAATAGAAGTGGGTCCTCATTGCCATGTCACTCCACAACATTGTCACTCTGGGAGATTCTCAAACTCAGCATTCAAAATCTTCCGAAATGCAAAATTGACAAAGTGTTGAAACACCGAATGTTTAATGAATAATCCTGAGTTAATTAGAGAAAGTGTTGGTTAATGGCTCCGAGAGCTTGGGCCTCCGGGAGATATGAATATTCTACGCTCCAAAACTCTCGAATACCAAATTACCAAAGTGTCTTATCTTCGTTAATGGAATATTTTGAAGTTTGAAGAGGGTGCCAAACCAAGGAATGCCAAGCTAATCCACGTCATCATATTTCTCATCTGGGAGTAGTTCGGAGATACCCAAAATAAAGAACATAATTTATGGAATCTGGACCCTGCAACTCCACAATCAAGAACTTTAGAAGCTATAATCTAGATTGCAGAAAGAATATCAGAGACTCCGGGAAAACACCAGATGACTTGCTTCTCTCCTCCAAGAGATAAGTTGGGTAAAAACACTGCTAGCACATTCAATTATCTCCAGTGGCCTCCAACATCGTGCATGGATGTCATTTCTCAATACAAAACCGAGTTGTGTCACTTCTAGTCACTTTTTGTCAAATCTCAGTGCACTCCAGCATACACCTTAGTCTAGTTTCATTGCTAAGTAGCAATTTTTAGTTTTTTAATTGCAATACTCTGTTAGATTAAAGCATAATAAGTGGTCTTTATGTGTGATAAGAACCAGTCTTTTTTTATTAATTCAAGATTGGATTATTCCTTAATATACTCCACCAGTGTGTTTAGTTAAGTTGATTAGTTGTTTTACAACTGGTAGTGTAGAGTTAAGCCTCAGTCCTAGATGGACGAGAGCCTCTGCAACTATGATTAATATGTAGTTTTTGTATGTGAGACAGTTTCAGTTTTTAGTGAAAGGATTCAAGCATCAAAATCTATTGGACCTACTCATATGATTGTAAATCTCTCTACCTAGTGAATATATATTGATGACAATTGTGTTTTCTTTCTCAAGTTTTCATGTGTTTTAATTTCATGCAAATTGTGAGGTGTGCAATGTACATTTCCTTCTTCTTTCAACTATTGTTCTAATTCATATTTTTATTATTATGCAGCCTATTAAACAACTATTGTTTTAGTAAAAAGATCAGTTATTTGACAACTTGGTGGATGATTTTTATCCCAATATTTTTCTAGGCCTTAAAATATCATTTTAAGTCTTAATTCTCACACAGTAGGTAATTCATTCCATTGCTTGTTGTTGTTTCCTTTGTTTATCTTTCCATATCCCCAATTGTTCATCAAAGTTCATACCATTATCTAAGGATAACCTACCTCCATATTGTTTGGCCAACCCAATATGATTTTCACCTTTGAAAAACCTATCATTTAGCTGACCCACCAACTTAATTAATAAAAAACAAACCTTTCCAAACATGAGGTGGCCTAGCTATTCCCTTTTAGTAGTTAGGTGCAAACTTTAGGACCAACAATAACTCCCAATATATTCAAAATTATCATAAATATTGAGAAAGGGTATGTGTTTATGACCATTTTAATGTTAGTGTTCTCTTTTCTTCTATTTTCAATTTTGATGAAGAGGTATCTGAAAAATACGAAGAGGGAAATGCATGTAAAAAATAATTTTATGTTAAAGAAGAGAAAGATATATTTGAGGGCACCATTTTTTAGGAAATACTTGAAGACTTACATGATAGGGTAAATTACCCTCATGTTTCAAAAGTATACATAAAGTAAATACTTCTTTTCATACTCCTGAGGATTTTGAAAGAGTTACAAGGAATCTTCATGGAAACCGGTTTGCCCAAAGAGAACCTCAAGTTGTAGAATTCAATCAATGTGATGTATTTATTGTTCAAGGAGAGTTTATATATCAATTTTATAAATGAAATGTTCTCCAAAATCATTTTTAAGATAATATTGTCCATGAAGGATATGAGCAAATTTCTAAGTTTTGTTTTGAAAAAAATGTTGTTCAAAAGTTTTATGAACAAAGTTAGATTTCTTGTGAGCTATTTTTTTTATGGATATAAAGATGAAAAAAATGATCATATATCTCAATTTTCATATATATAAATATTAGGTGGCACACTATTCTATGATGTATATGATAATGAACTTGAGGAGCATCCAATGTTGGCTATCTTTACATGCCCAAAACTTATGTTAAATGAAAATAAAATAAAAAGTGATGGACTGCAAAGACCAAATTATGATCAAATAGAAATTTATAGAAGTGAGTTACTATATAATACATGTGCATGAAAAAATATTGGTGTCACTTTTGTATATGAGAATAATTGTCAAAGTGAGCAGAGTTTGTAATTTGAGTAAGTGGCAATGAGTAGATTAAATTTTCCACAGTGTCTTCAAGGACGTGAAGAGGATCATATCCAAACACATTTGAAAGGTAATATGGAGGGATATATTCAAGTTAGTCCTCATATAAAGCACATTTCTTAGACTAGAACAAAGAATGAGCAATTGTTTGGAGATGCCTATGGTCCAAAGTTGCATTTTGAAAATTGTTTATATCTTATCATTGGAAATGAGCATTTTAATAACCAATAGATTTTTTTTTCTGAAAAAAATGCAACCATGAACCTTTGATACCAACACCATATCAAATATGGCATCCCAATTGAAATCTCACAAAGGGACCTGAAAACAAAAGCACATGTCATCAATGAAGAGAGAGAAGAAAACATAGATTCTTCAGAAAACGTTTATCAACATGAGACAGACACAAAGACTATGATTTTGTGGAGCCTTGGATGAGTAAAAAATTAAAAAATGTAGCATTATGTTCTCAACAAAATATATTTTCAATTCTTAGAAACATAGTGAACATGATACCGACTTCATATTGGTAGAAACTCAAGGTTTCTTTACTTTGGTCGAGGATGAGGCATCAAGGTAAAAGTCATGGACTTTGTTAGATATTATCGTGACTTCACTAAATTTTTTGTTTCTTTATTTTTTTTGTTTCTCTAACATAAACAAGTTGACAGATCTCGTATATAAATAATTTTTCCCTCAAGAACTTAAATTTTTGCAACAATTTTGGATTACTTTTGAAGCAATAGATTAAGAAATTGTTTCTTGAATTTAGAGGTTGACAGAGGAGAGAATTGGTTCAAAGAAGAATGATTCCATGCCTTAAGGATAAAGGGCACTTGGTCTATAGTTATTGGTACCTCATAGGTAAACAACATCCTCAGTAAGAGCTAGATATTGTAACCAAAAAAATAGTTCCGCCATAGCCCCAAAATTTTCTCTTGAAATCCGATCATGTCTTTGATTTCTAGTAAATTTATTTTGATCTCATCTATTTTATCCATTCATATTTTTAAGATACATATCATCCTTTATCATATTGATGTTTTAATTTGAAAATCTAGGCTACACTGTAACGTACCCAACCACCCCTTGGTCAGACATGCTACCTCAAAATCTCTGTTCGAAACTGATTTCAAATTATACCATTTCATTATTAAAGAAGCATGAAAGAAAAAATATAATATCACATGCAATAATAACGATTCATACTAGAGTATAATAAATTTTTAAACATGCCATGAATAGCAATAACTAGCAAGCATGCATATTACAATATACGAATCTAAGAGACAACAATTCATACACAACAAAAATAAATATACAAGAGAGAAACACATGACAGATAGAGCACTTGTCTTAATCAAAATGGTTCACCAACTAGATGTAGACCAAGTAAGTTCCACCCAATTGTAGACATTGTTTCTCCAAGTCTCAACAATAATGTCACCCATGATACTAGTCTATGAATCGACAAGGATGGTTCCAGGATGTCACTCAGTTTTCCCAAGTCAATCAACACTCAATCTCTCACAGGTACCTCAACACACAACCATCCAAAGTATGCCATCTCTCTTCTCTCCAGCCAACACAACCCAAGATAATGGACCCCATTATATGCCACACAGTGCCTCAGTTTGTCCACCTCTTTCTAGGGCTCCAATGAATTTGGTCCAGAATCTCCATGCTAGGACTCTCATGACTCAAAAATGTGAATAAAATTTAGTACATGGAAATGCATCTCAGACATGAAAGCATTAATTCATGGCTGAAACACACCAACCACTGCTACAAAAAACAAACAATGGCTTCCACCTCAATAATTTTCCCTAGGGGCCCATTCCAACAACCGAAATGAATGAGTGAAAAGTGAACAGAATGGAAAGTGTGAACAAAAATGAAAAATGAATGAATAGGGTGAGTGAAGAAGAAGAAGAAGAACCCCCCCAAAACCCACAAGATGGGTTTAAATATTTAATTGAAAATAAAGAACCATGTGGCCTTCCCCAAGAGTCTCATGTAACCACTTCTCTCCATTAAGAACTTATGGGTAAATAAAAATATGATAAAATGACTTAGCTCCTTAAGCCCCCTCTCTTGTGGAATCATAGGCCTCTATAACTCTTGTCCTTGTTTATCTTGCATCCAATGATGCATTTTATTATTAATAACTATCATAGAATTAAATTTCCTAGGCACACTGGCCTCTTTAAGTGTTTGGGTACTCCGACCTTTCATCAAATAAACAAAATACATTATTTCATATGGGGACTCAAAACTGGGGTATTACATCCCCGTCCCCCTTATTTTGGCACCGTCCTTAGTGCATATACAAAAAAAAACAAAAACAAAACAAAACAAAATTTATTCAAAAATTCATGGGTACTCCATCCGCATGGAATCTTCATTCTCCCAAGTAACATCTTCAGGACCGTAGCAAGTCCACTAAATTCTTACCAGCTCTATAAATCGATTCCAGAGGATTTCGAATTTTCTTCCCAATATGCACACTTGTTGGACCTAAAAGTCTTCCTCTAACTCTACCTGAATCAAATTCCAATCAATAACATGGTTAAGGTCATGCATATACTTTTTCAGCAAAGAGACATGAAATACATTATACACATTCATGGAAGCTTACAATGAAATCATGTATGCAACTGGCCCTATTCTATCCAAGATCTCAAATGGACCACCGAATATCAATGCTATATTTTTATAACTACCCAACTTCATTGAGCTCTTCTTGGGATTCACTTTTAAAAGAACATGCTCCCCCACTTTAAATTCTCTAGTTCTCTTGTTCTTATCTGCATAAATTTTCTATCTATATTGAGCTTCCTTTAAATGCCTCTTAATTCTAACCATCTGGTCTTCCATGTCCTTGATAAATTCTAGCCCAAGTACTACTATGTTTGTTGGGTTGTCCCAACTCATTGGAGTATTGCATTTTCTACCATACAAATCCTCAAATGGGCTCATCTTCAATGAATCTTTATACCCATTATTATAGGAGAACTCAATCGAATGCAAGTAGTCTTCCCACTTAGATGGTTTATCCATCTCATACATTCTCAGCCTGTTTTCAATCACTTGTTTGACTCTCCCTATCTTTCCATCTGACTGTGGATGGTATGTTGTACTAAAATTCAGATTTGTACCAAATCCTTTAAATAATACCCTCCATAATTTTGAAATAAACTTTGTATCTATGTCTAAAACAATTCCCTTAAGTATCCCATGCAACCTAGAAATTTCTCTCATGTAAATTCATTCAATGTTAGTTGTTGTATGACTCATTTTCATAGGAACAAAATGAGCAACCTTTGTTAATCTGTCCACAAATACCATTATGGAATCATGTTTCCTTTCTATCCTAGGAAATTTAGTTATAAAATCAATGGTTACTACTTCCCATTTCTTCTCTGGAATTGGAAATGGTTGAAGAAAACCCACTGGGTGTCTATGCTCAGTTTTCACTCTCTAAAATTCCATACATCTGGAAATGTAAACAACAACATCCTTCTTCATTATTGATCAAAAGAATTGGATTCTTACTGCTGCAATTTTTTTTGCTAGTAAGCAAGATGTCCAACATATGGAACATTATGCATTTCCTTTAACACCAAATTATTAAGTTATCTGGAACTACGAACATAAATTCTATTTTTGTGCATAAGTAATACACCTTTCTTAATATCATACTCTTTAATTTTATGTTGTATGTTTTCTTGCTGTAAACTTTATTTTACCTGTAGGTATTGTTGATTTGTAACAACAACATCTAAAATTCTTCTCTTTAAATCTGACTGATTCATACTAACAATTGTAACATGCATGAGATGTACTCTTCTGCCGAGTGCATGAACAACTTTATTTTATTTTCCTTTGATATGCTTGATTTCAAAGTCATATTCACTTAAAAATTCCATCCATCTCATTTTCCTAGCATTCAAAGTTGGTTGTTCAAAACTTTCTTTTAGACCACTATGGTCTTTCCTTAATTCAAATATTTTTCCCATGAGATAATGTCTCCACATCTTCAATGCATTAACTATGGAAAGAAGATCCAAATCATGTGTGGCATAATTCATCTCAAATTTGTTGATTTTTATGGACTCATAACCAATTACATGTTCATTTTGAGTGAGGAATCCACCAAGTCCTTCCTTGCATGCATCTGTACATACCACAAAATTCTCATTTGGGTCAACAATCTTTATAACAACTGCACCAGTAAGGAATTCTTTCAGCAAAATAAAATTCTATTCATACTCTGTTCTCCATTCAAACTTGATTCCCTTATTTTGTAAAGAAGTTATGGGATGAGAAATCTTAGAGAACCCCACTATAAACCTCATGTAGTATCCATCTAATCCCATTAAATATCTTATTTCTGAAACATTCATGGGTGTTGGCCATCCTCTAATGGCTTCAATATTTTAAGGGTCTATTGTTATACCTTGTTCTGAAATAATATGACCCAAATAATGGAATTTTTCTTGGTAAAAAGAACACTTACTAAGCTTGGAATAAGGATGATTTTCTCTCAACACTTTTAACACCAACCTCAAGTGATGTTCATGCTCTTCCTCGTACTTGTAATAAATAAGTATCTCATCCAAGAATACAATCACAACGTATCCAAATAATTTCTGAATATTCCATTCATTAAGCACATAAAGACAATTGGTGCATTGTTCAATCCAAATGGAACCAATACAAACTCATAATGTCCATACCTGGTTCTGAAGGTAGTCTTATTGATGTCTTCTTCCTTGATTCTTACCTGATGGTATCTGGATCTCAAATCTATCTTTGAAAATATCCTTTCCCCTCTCAACTGATCAAAGAGGTCATCAATTTTGGGTAGAGGGTATTTGTTCTTCAAAATGGTTTTATTCATCTCTCTAAAGTCTATAAACAACCTCAATGTTCCATCCTTCTTTTTGAAAAAGAGCACTGGTGCTCCCTAAGGTAAAACAGTTGGAAGTATGTACCCTTTCTTCAACAACTCTTCCAAATGCATTTGTAATTCTTTCAATTCAGGTGTACTCATTTTGTAAGGTGTTTTTGATACTAGGGAAACTCCTAGTACTAAATCAATAGAGAAATCTATCTCCCTCTTTGGTGGGAATCTTGGTATATCTTGGAATACATCTTCAAACTCTTGCAATACTGGAAAATTTTCAAGGCTTGGCCATTTTTTATTTTCTGACTCTTCCACACGAGTTGCATACAATTGACATACTTTCCTTAAACATTTCTTCAGTTGTAAGGATGAAATATCCCTTACATAAATGGGTCTTGGAATTCCTTTCACAGTGCTCTGTTTTTCTTCTTCATCAAGACATGTAAAGGTATTGTTATGAAAATATAGGACATCATGGTTCTAGTCCAAACAATCCATTCCAATTAAGATGTCATAATATCCTAATGGGATGATTTTCATATCAACACTTGTATTTAATCCATTAAGATTTATTGGACAACTTCTAACAACCTCATTGATCCTTCTTTTGGTTCCAGTGGCTAGCTGAACCAAAATTGACTTCCCTAGCTTACTATTCTCCAAATGTAATCTATCAACTATTTTAAGATCAATGTAAAAATGAATTTCTCCTTAATCAATTAAAATATTAACATGATGATTAATGATCTTACCTTCCACTTCAATCATATTCGATTGGTACTCTACTTGTTTATCTTCTAAGGCTGCATATATATTGTCCATGTCCTCCACTTTTGTAGCCTCTTGGATGTTGTGCATGGTATTCACTTTATCTCCTCTGTGAGGGAAATCCCTATATAGGTGATTTTCCTTGCACCCCCAACATTGGATTGGTGGTATTCCTATTTTTCCCAAGGAATACTCTTTCTTAGATTCATCCTTAGCAGGCTAATCTTGTTGATTTTTATTAGGGATGTTCCTATTGAAAGGAGGTGTGAACCCCTTCCTCCTTTGTCAGATTTCTCCTTCTTCTTATCCTTCCAATATTTTTTCATGGATTCTCTTCCCTTGCCTTCCTCATATAGGTACTTAACATTTTTTATGGTTTCAATCAATGTCCTAGTGATCCAAGATCTTTTCATTAATGTGACTTATTAAAGAATTGTATTAAATGAGTATAAATTGAAATGCACCATAAAGAAAGAAATATCAATGATAAAGAGACATAAGCATCATCTATGAACACAAAAAAGAATTGATAACGGAGTTCATCCCTAGTGGACTATGTCTTTGGGTCCTTCTCTCAAATGGGTAGGGCTTTTTATTAACTCAACAAAAGAATTTGGAAAAATACATAAGTATACCTCATTCTAGAGTGAAGATGGAGAATCTTTGATAAGATCATAAAAAAATAGCACCATTGAATTTGTGGCGTCAAATTACCCAAAAACCTATATGCCTCAATCTGAATCTTTCACTTTTTGTCCCAAGAGAAATTTTGTCTCGATTTTTGTGCCTGCAACCTGCAATAAATTAACGAAATCTGTCTCAAAATTTATGCCTGACTGTACCATCGCATGCCTTGGTCCTTCCCCCCGTGCACTAGCATAAATCAAAATTTAAATAAAAAAGGTGGGTGGATTAACCAACGGGACCATTTGGTCCAATGGTTGGTGGAGGCAATTTAGAGAGTGTTTGTTGGGGAGGTCTTAGGGTCAAACCTGTGGGCCTCCCCTTTTAATAGATTGTTATATATATATATATATATATTGCCAACATATAAACCATGGGATCCTTTATAACTTTGTCGATGGAATTAGATTTGGTGGTAAGTGGTTTCAACTAGCTTGATATGGTGGGATAACTATTTAAATATGGTTGATTGGAGGTTGGCGCTAGCCAACCCCACCTTTTTTTTTAAAGTTCAGTTTTTGGACCTCACTGTGCATTTTCCTGCTACCACGTGGCAGCCCATGACTGGGCCATGTGGCGGCCTTTCATTGGCCCATGTCACCACACTACACGGTCATGCCACGCCATCCCTACCATATCATCTTGCCATGTCACCTGTTGGGTGGTTGTACAGATTTCCACATGGTTGTATGAACTGCCACGTGGCACTTTTCCATTGGTCCATGGACTGACCGAAAAGAACCAAAAATGATTGACACATGGCAACCTTTGGTGCTACCACATCATCATGTTGACATCATCATGACATGTGTCACCTTCTGCGTGTGCCATGTACCTTGTACAAACATTGACATCATCTATACTGATGTTGAAGTCAGTAGTACGGATGCTGACTCATCCCTGCTTATTAGGCTAGATTGACCAAAACTTTGACCACGAATATATTTTGATGAGTCGTTTATGCCGTTGGAAATCTTGTGACACGCTCTTTGAGATGATGCCGATTTCACTGAGTTTTAAGGACTTTGAATTTTTTCCATTTCTTTGTTTGTTGAGGCCATTCTGAGCTTCTTGAGGTGCTTCTGCAAATTTTGATTTATCCTTAGACTTCTCTGGATCCTTTTTTGGATCATGCCTTCCCACTGAGAGCTTTTTGGACCACCAAAAGGTTTCATCAATCACCAAATAAGTGATGGAATAGTTCCCTCACCTTGTCCTTCTCAATCCACTTTGCTTTGTTTGGATGTGTGCCCTTTAATCCCACTTGAATATAATCAACATCACCCCTGCGTGAAGTCATCTTCCTTCTGTCCAAGAGGATATATTCCTTCAACTTGTCCAAATACTTAGGAGCAAACTTATCAACTGAAGGTATCAAAACTTCCTCACCCTGATCCATGATCATGGAAGGATAAAAAAGTTTCAAGTTTTCCACATTTACAACTGAGTAGATCTGCATATAAGCTGGAAGATCTAAATGGAAATAATTGGTGTCTCTTTTCTCCAAAATAGTGAAGGGTCCATATCGGATAGGCTTGAGTTTCTTGTCTTCACCCTTCAACTGCTCCTTGGTGATGTGAAGCCATACCTAGTATCCAACCTAGAACTGATGATCAACCCTGTGTTTTTCATGTCGAGATTTATACTGTTCTTGACTCTTCTCCAACTTTTCCCTAACTACTTGGTGTACTTTTTGGATCCTTTGAATCAACTTGCGGGACCTTTCTTAATTTCTTTCTTCATTGGAATCAACATCTTTCCCATACATCAAGTCCAAAGGGACCTTAGGAAAATACCCAAAACATGTCCTAAATGGAAAACACTGAGTGGAGGAATGTAAGGCTCAATTGTAATCATGTTGTATATAGCATATCTATTCATCCCACAACTTCGAATGCTTTTGCAGTAGCCTCGAAGAAAAAATACCACTATTTGGTTAACATCCTCTTTCTATCCATCAGTTTGTGGATGGAAAACAATGCTCTTCTTCAAGTTGGTGTCCATCATTCTCCACAAGTTTGTTTAAATATATCCAAGGAATCAAGTATCTCGATCTGAGATGATGGATGTGGGTAATCCAAAGTGAACCCAAACATACTGAAAGAATATATTAACAGTCTTCTCAATAATGATCTTCTTTTACATGGCATCAAGATACACATCCTGCTAAACCTATCCACTATTACATACAAATAGTCATGACCCCTTTTCAACAATGGTAAACCCCCTACAAAATCCATGGAGATAATCTCCCATGGATGGGATGGAACAGTAAGTGGTGAGTATAGCCCCAATTTTTTATTAGTGGGCTTACAAGTAGAATAAATCACAAACCCCTTTACATATTTAGTTACAATTTCTTTTATATGAGTCCAGTAACAAAACCTTTTCATATGAGCCATATTTTTTCCTACCCCTAAATGCCTAGACGCAAGAGAAGTGTGAGCTTCTCGTATTACATGGACTCGTTCACTTGTAGTAATAAATAGCTTTACAATATGGTAGAGTATTTTTACTTGCAGACCATAGTTCTCTACCTGTGCACAATGGGTTAGATTTTCAAATACCTCTTTAAAAACTTCATCAACATCATATTGTTCCACATAGATATCATGGGATAAATAATCATTCTTCAAAATAATAGAAGCAACAATAGGAGGTCTATTTCTCTACTTGTACACTTTTTGTATTTGATTACCAAATGAAACCGTTGAAGAAAACCCATCCACCTGTAATGCCAAGATTGTTGCATCTTGGTTTTTTCTTGGAGATATTGTAAGTTCTGATGATTTGTCTGTATGATTGTTTCCTTCCCTAACAAGTAGTGCTTCCATTTATTTACACTTTGAAGTAATGCATACAACTCTTTATCATCTGTAGGATAGTTAACAAAAAATTGTTTAAAAGTTTCAAAGTGGTAAAATATAGGCTTACAATATTGCATCAATATTGCACCCATAGCGTATCCATTGGCATATGTCTCGATCTTGAAAGGCTTCCAAAGATTCAACAGTGCTAATACTTGTGCAATACTTAT
Organism: Picea glauca; assembly: GCA_000966675.3. Lineage (NCBI taxonomy): Eukaryota > Viridiplantae > Streptophyta > Pinopsida > Pinales > Pinaceae > Picea > Picea glauca. The sequence goes on along the minus strand of JZKD02S1785358.1, from coordinate 505,662 downwards.
CTTTTCCTTAAAAATGTTGAAGGCTTTTTGTTGCTTTCCTCCCCACTGAAAAGCATTCTTCACACTGGTTAAGGCATGCAAAGGGGTTGCAATGAAAGAGAAATTTTCTATGAATTTACTCCAATACTGAACTTCACCCAAGAAGATCTATACTTTGTCTATAGTTGTGGGATTAGGACAATTTACAATTACATCAATCTTGGAAGGATCAATTTTCAATTGTCCTCCTCTTACAACATGACCTATGTACACTAGTGCAGTCTTGCCAAATTCACATTTGGAAAATTTTACATACAACTTTTCCCTTTGCAAAGTATCCAATACTTTTTCTACATGCCTTACATGTTCATCCCAAGTTCCACTAAATATAAGAATGACATCTAAATACACAATTACAAAATCATCTAGAAATGGCCTGAATATATCATTCATCACACACATGAAGGTTTTCAGAGCATTACAAATCCCAAATGACATAACTAGCCATTCAAAAAATCCTTATTTGGTTTTAAAGGCAGTTTTCCATGCATCATGTTCTGAAACCCTGATCTAATGGTATCCACTACGCAAATCTAGCTTAGTGAAATAAACAACATTCTTTAATTTATTAAGTAAATCATGTATCAATTTTTCATCGTGGTTTTATTTAAGGATCGGTAATCGACATACATTCACCATGTTCTATCCTTCTTTGGCATCATCATGATTGGAGAACCACAAGGAGATGAAATGGTCCTAATGACCCCTTGATCCAATAAGCCTTGTACCTACTTTTTGATTTATGTCATCTCTACAACTGACATCCTGTACATGCCCACATTAGGAAGAGGTGAAACTTGTTGAAGATGTATTTCATGTTGGATTTCCCTCTTAGGAGGTAATATTTCTGGTTCCTAAAAGATTTCATCATACTTAGAAACAATATCAATTAATTCTTTCTTATGAGAAGGATCACATCCTTGGAAGGCATTAGATGTTTAAACATCCTTTTCTCTTATGACCATGAGTACATATCTCTTATTAGTATTTATGAGTCTCTTCATTTGTCCTGCACTAACAAGTGTTGTGTTTACCTTCATGTTGTAGGATCTAACAATATATTCCACTCCCCCTTTAGTAAGTTGATATTTATTCTCATGATGAAAGAAGACTGCTTTTCTATCATAAAGATAAGGACCCCTTAGCACCATGCCACATATATCAAGTGATACAACATCCAAATTCACTTCATTAATCAACTTTGAAGCAATAGAAAATTTGACCCTACACTGCTTGGTGACATTAAGTTTTTCTTTATCACATACCAAACCAAGAGGATAAGGATTTGGATGTGGTTTACTTTCAAGATACATCTTTTTGAAAAGTGCTTCAGATATCAAATTTAGTTGGTAACTCAGATCAAACAATGTATCTATCTTAGTGTGCTTAATACAAATCTTATATGAAATAATTCATCCCTCTTTCTTTCATCATCATGAGATTCATTACTAGAATTTGAACTAGCATGAAGGGAATATTTACCTTGTACTCCAACCATTGTGATCTTTTCCTCATCTCTTGAATCATAACCAATATCTTGTTGCACTATAGCAATGGTCTTTGTTTTCACCTTTCCACCGAATTGTTTCGGTATTTTCTCTGGATGTAATTTCCAATAGTGTTCATCATCATGACCATTCTTCATGCAATGAGTGCAATACAGATTTCCTTCTTCCCTCTTTACAAAGGCGGTCTTTTTATCCTTCCTTTGAAACTTTCCTTTAAATTACTTATGTGGGATTTTGGAAGGTTGCTTTGTGGGATCTTCTTGAACATCCTTTCCCTTGTTCTCAAGGTGAGTGGCTTGCACACAAACTTCATCAATACTGGTGGGGGTTAAACAATAGTAAAGTATGATGAATATAACTTTGAATTGCACCAATTTACTTCATTAAAGTTTCATAAGAATCTAAAGGAATGTTTAATGCAAGAGATTTCTTCCTAAATTCTTCTTCCGTGAAACTTTGTATAGTTTGACCTTTACTTTGTCTTAAATTTTTCCATTCCATCATTGCTTTATCTAAATAACCCAATGGATAAAATTGATTCCTTATTTCTGATTTAAATTCTGACCATGAGGAAAGATGATTACCACACTTACTTTTGTCCTGAAGTTTTCTCTACCACCATACGAGAGAAGTGCCTTCCAACCAAAGAGAGACCAATTTCACTTTAACTTCATCTTCATCAATCTATTGAACACGACAATATACTTAAACCTATTGTATCCAATTATCTATCTTTTCAGGATTAGCATCTCCATTAAACATAGGTAAAGAAAATTTTACATCAAGATTTAATAATGGTTTCTTAAACGAAGCTTTATGGTTAGAATGATGAGAATGATGAGAATGATTAGAGGAAGAAGAGCTAGAACTCGATGGTGAAGATGGAGGCTTGGGAGGGTATCCTTTATCTCCTTGATTCACTAAAGAATTTTCATCCGTTGATGCTTCCTTTTTCTTCCTTTTCTTTGTCATTCTCTTCTCGTAATCTCCATACATTTTCTCAACCATATCTTACATGCGATAGAGGACCATATGGAAGTTTTTCTCCTGTTCATCACGCTTGTCCTCTTCATCCATTTTCTTCCTTTGGGATACACAACCAACTTTGGGTTTGAAAGTATTAATTGTTCCTTCACCCTATTTATGCTTGGCCCTAGTAAGCATTCACACTCAACAATTCAAGTCAAAGATGACTACTCTGATACCATAAATATCTAGGATCTTTTCATCAATGTGACTTATTAAAGAATTGTATTAAATGAGTATAAATTGAAATTCACCATAAATTAGGAAAGCTCAATGATAAAGAGAAATAAGAATTTGATTTGAACACAAAAAAAACTTGATAATGAAGTTCGTCCATGGTGGACTATGTCTCTGAGTCTTGCTCTCAAATGGGTAGGCCTTTTTATTAATTTAGCAAAGTAAATATGTATACTTCATTTTCGAGTTTAGCTGTAGAAGATTTGATCAAATCTTTAAAAAAACAACACCACTTAATTCGTGGCATCGAATTACCCAAAAACTATTGTCTCCACGCCTCGATCTAAGTCTAGCACTTTTAGGCCCAAGAGAAATTTTGTCTTGGTTTTCATGCCTACAACCTAAAATAAATCAAAATAATCTATCTCGAAATCTATGCCTGACCGTATCGTCGTGAACCCTGGTCCTTCCCCCCATGAACTGGCAGAAATCAAAATTTAAATAAAAAAGGTGGGTGGATTAACCAACGGGACCGTTTGATCCAATGGTTGACAGAGGCAATTTAAAGACTTTTTTGGGGGGAGGTTTCAGGGTCAAACCTGTGGGACTCCCATTTTAATACATTGTTTGTTATATATATATATATATATTGCCAACATATAAACTGTGGGATCCTTGCTAATTCTGGAGATGGTGTTAGATTTGGTGGTAATTGGTTTCAACCAGCCTAATATGGCAGAATAACTATTTAAATATGGTGGATTGGGGGTTGGTGCCATCCAACCCCACTTTTTTTTTTTTTTTTAATTTCTATTGTTGGACCTCACTGTGCATTTTCCAACTGCCACGTGGAAAACCATGACTGGGCCACATGGCGGCCTTTCATTGGACCACTTCACCACACTACATAGTCATGCCACATAATCTTTTCATGTCACCTATCAGGTGGCTGTATAGATTGCCATGTGGTTGTATGGACTGCCACATGGCACTTTTCCATTGGTCCACAGACTCACCAGAAAACACAAAAAATGAGTAACACGTGGTAGCCTCTGGTGCTGCCATGTGATCATGTTGAAATCATCATGACATGTGTCGCCCTCTGCATGTGCCATGTACCTTGTATAGATGTTGAATCCATATGTACTAATGCTAATGTCAATAGTACAGATGTTGACTCATTGATGTCGATTGTGCTAGGATGACCAAAACTTTGAACATGAATATCTTTTGATACATAACTCTGTTTGATGAGTTTTTTATGTTGTTGGAAATCTTGTGACGCACTCTTCTTGATGATGCCATTTTTACTGAGTTTTGAGGACTTTGAAGTTTTTCCTTTTCTGTATCTACTGAGGCTATTTTGAGCTTCCTGAGGTGCTTCTACAAATTCTGAGTTATCCTTATACTTCTCTGGATCCTTTTTTGGATCACCTAAGCTCATCATATTGAATATTCTCTTTATAAAAGGATGGAAATCCACTTAAAAATATTTTTATCTTCTTTTTTCCATCTTTGATAAGTTCTACATACTTCAACAATCCCAAGAACCTATTCTATTATTCTATCATGTTCATGCTTCCAAACCTTATCTCAAATAACTCTTGCATCTTCTTGTCATAGAAGTGATTTGAAAGGTATTCCTGAAAATATTTCTTGAACTACCTCCAAGCGATCATTTTCTCATTAATGTGCTAAACCTGATTAAGTTGATCCCACCACATAACATATTTCCCATGTAAATGGTATGTGGAAATTCTTGCTTCTAGGTTTGAGGAGTAGTTATGCAATTGAAAATACCTACTGATTCCAAGTAGCCATGCTTCAACATCATCTTCCCTTTCTATTTCACCATCAAAGGATGGTGTCTTAAGCTTCGTCAACTCTCTTTGCAAACTATCCAATTCATGCCTTATTCTTTGATGCCTAACATGAGACACTTATGGGCTACTTATGGAGTTTTCAAATGCATAAATTTACTTGCTGAGTACGACAATGAGTGATGTCTATGAGTTCTATTGGCACTTCTTGAATGAGAAACTCTTCTATAGTCACCTTTTATTTCATGACATCTTTCTTCTTCCTCCTGCCTTAAGTATGATCCATTCCTTTCTTTCCTATGAAACTAATTTAGGCTTTTCATTACTTGAGAATTTATCTAATTTTTTTCTCTCATCAACCTCTCATTGTATTCTTTTTAACTCTGCACTTCTATTTCCATGCTCCTCACAGTCTCTATTAATGTTTTGTGTTCCCCTCTACTCTTATGCCCATTTGATTCTATCTCTGCATTACCAACACTGATATTTTGACATTTGTCTTATTTATTATGATTGAAGGCTCCCTCTCCTTCCCCCATTGCTTGAATATGCATTCCTATCTCGAACTCATATGGTTAGACTCCCTAATTTTGCAAAATGTGCAAGAAACCATTTTGTTAGAATTATGCATATTAAAAAATAAAAATCAAACAATGTTATAGGTCCTTTTTCTGTTCAATTCATGAAGAAAATATATCATCATTCTCCAAATTATGACAATTCAATGTTATTATCCTCTAAACAGTCTTTATAATGACCATTCTCATTCCCTAATCTGATCTCTAAGTTGAAAGTTATGGTTTCTGAAAAAGTCACTTTCACCCTTTTTGTGCAAAGAAGATCTTGTAGCAGCAATGGAATGCGTGTGTGCCAATCTTGTCAAAATATTCCATAGGGTCTTTAAACTAGTACAAAATTCAAATTCTACACAGGTGCTTCCTCCAATCTACTTTCCTTGTGACCGTGGTCTGGAAACCACAAGCTTATTCACTCTAAGCGATGTTCCTTTAATGTTTTTCTCTTTATTCTTCTACACAGGACCTCATTCGAAAATGTTCACGAAATTTTTTACTTCTAAGACCTTCGCACCTCTAATCAACCCCTTTACCTTATCATGAGACTGGTGTTGGAACTAGGTCCTCCAAACTTTGGCATTCTTGCATTCTTCTGGAATAATACTTCCCAAAGTACACTTCACCGAAGTACTTATATTATCTTCACTAGTATATCATACAGTTGAGATTTAATCTCTTGTTGATTGGATGATCTTGGATCATATGGAGGCTTCAACGAAATCAACGATCACGACATAATCAGGTGTTGAGATGAACAATCCTTATTTATTTCAGGGCTTTGACACTCCAGGACTCCAGGATATTACAAATGTCAAGTTGTTCAACTCCCCCAGAGTTATACCCGCCGAAGTGATTAAGCGATCCTTCCACTGCATGATATAACGTTTGAGAAAAGTGCCAAAGGGATATTAGATTGATGACCTACATGATTTTGTTACTCTGACACTTCGAGATACTATGGATTACCTTATCCTTCCACTATCCTCAATCAAAAGGTTTAGAATTCACCTGAATTTCCTCCTTGATCCGACGATTGGATGGATTTACGGGCTTCGACACTCTGAGATTCCAAGATATTACAACTCTCACGTTGCTCAACTCCCCCAGAGTTATAACTTCCAAAGTTCTTACTCCATCCTTCCACTTCTCGATCTAATGGTTGAGAAAAGTCTTGAAGGGATCTCATGTGATTTTGCTACTTAGACCTTTTACACTTTTTCTGGTATAAGAAGTTGTACATTCTAGGAGGCCATAATCCAGAAGTAGACATGGACTGTTGATGTCACCTATGGTGATGTGTACCATGGTATGTGTGTCATGTGTCACTCAAAAATGGACATGTTGGGCTCCAAAAGGAAGTGAATTCATGTGACATGTGTCCCCATATCACACCCCTACCACATGGCATAAGATACATCATCAGCCAAATGGATAGACCACATTCCTCTGCTCCAAATTTGATGGCCTGCATGATTTCGTGACTTTGGCTTTGCACTTCTTCGCTTTGGAACTTCATTTCTTAGACACTTCACAACTTTTCCTAGTCTCCAGTAATTGCTGAAGTGATGAAGTTCTAGAGTCCTGAAACTTACGTTATCCTTCCACTCCTGATCTAATGGATCATATCACTCCCAAATTCCTCCCTTGATATAATGGCTGGTGACATTTTGAGGTTTTGCGACTTTGGGATTTCATGTCTCTTGTCTCTGCCTCATCTCCAATAATCATTGAAGTGGCGAAGTTCCAAAGTCCTGAAACTTATGCTATCCTTCCATTTGGTCTCGATCAACATTGATGATCTATCAGTTCGATCTGATGCCTCTAGTTATACCCAAAATTTCTCAATTAGATATGACGACTCTTACTTATCTGGATCCTAATCTAATGGTCACAATTCCATGATCCTTTACAAAGTATCTATGTTTGCATTGCACTCTAGTTTCTGCATGATTTCTACAATGCTCTTTCTCCTTATATTTTCTTTTCTCCTGTGCACTCTTTTGCATACTCTTTTCCATAATTGACGTCAATGTCAACTAATTTTCCAACATCCTGACTATAACAGAGTTTTCTCATAGTTATGAAGGTGTTTCTACAATTTATCTGTTGTGAATTCGATCCCAATAACACTTCCTTAAGGTGCTCCTTTTCCTAATCTTTTGGATCTCAAAGACATATTATTTCTTAATGAAAATACTATGTGCAATAGTTTTGGCCCATACTACTCAGGTGTTTCAACTAGAGGCTTTGATATCAATCTGTAATGTACCCATCCACCCCCAGGTTGGGAATGCTACCTAAAAAAATCCATTCAAAACTGATTTCAAATTATGATACCATTTAATTATTAAAGAAGCATGAAAGAAACAAGATAACATCACATGCAATAATAAATATTCATACTATAGTTGTTAAGAACC
>JZKD02S1785358.1:445607-468155 GCA_000966675.3 Picea glauca | reverse complement strand
CCAGAATAGATGAGCTAAAGTCGATGGAAGGAGACCCACTGAAAGGAGAGAATTAAGGCATCTCTCATCAGTCATCACGAGGTACAAAGTAGGAGCTTCATGATTTGGTGGAAATCGTATGAAGAACATGTTCATGAACCAACGACCCTGTGTGTCTTTCGCATGTGCCAAGTGCAAGTGGTACACAAAAAAGACCCTTTGAATAGTATCCAATGATGAAAACTGCTAACAAAGGCGAGGAAACCACCAATAAGGCTAATGGAATCCAGGACACTACACGAATCCCAATGTGTGAATATATGTCTTGCCATCGAACATAAGGGACACCATCTAGTCAACGACCAATGATGAAATGTCAAATGTTGGATTCAAGGTTGCCTACCAATGATGAAAGTAGGGCCAAGGTGCATGATAGGACTAGAGTATCACGTGATTCTGAGACAAACCGAGGGTATGGCCGACATGCAAAGTCAATAGTTCTGAGAAGTGGCCAACACAGGTTGATAAACTTCATTTGAACAAGAGAATGAGACATAAGGAAGACTTCGATAGAATAGACTCAATGATGAAACCATGATATGAAGGAGGCATCAATCAAGTTATCCAAAGGGACTGGAAAAGTAATCAGTCAGTAGAGAAGACTTTGTAATGAGATCAGCTTCCTAAGGTCATGCTAAACCCAAAATTATGGTGAAAAATGGACTCAATAACTTTGTTCTCTATTCAAAGGCGACACAAATGCTTCCAATATAAGATAACACTCCCTTCTCGCTCGTTGTTTTTTGTTTTTTCATAGATGAATGAATGCTATGATACAGATGAGGAAACAACTATCGCAAGTAAGAAAAACTAGTTCCAGTAGTGAAACATACCTATTCTCAATAAAAGGAGATGCATGCGGGAGATGGACACTCGGGGGAATATTCCCTCTTGGCTATAGGGTGTCAAATTGCGAAGGATATAAACATTGTTTTGCTTGGTTGAGGATGCAAAAAATGCTGAGGCAAATGATTTATAACGCAAAGAGAGAACCAACTAAAGGCTCAATACTGCAAGCAAGGGCATGAGATGCAATCACAACTTGACGCCAAAAAATGTCCTTTTTCATGGAATTTAGTCTACTTGGTGTGAAAAATGGATAAAATTGTGCCAAATAGACATCCTTTCAAATCTAATTTACGATTGTGAAAGAGACAAGTTCACTCGGAAATCTTTTCACCTTTTGAAAACGAGTTAGAAAAGAGATTAACTAAGACTCACAACCTTTCAAGTCCAATTTAACGAGTGTGAAAGGGAAAAATTCACTCGACAATACTTTCGCTTTTTAGACGAGTAGAAAAAGAGCTTAAATCATACTTGTGGATGTTGTTCTAAGTAGATTGTAATGAGGGAGACCAAGGATCCCATGCAGGACTTCTGTGAAAGTTCAACAACTTATGAAGAGATGACACAAGCTTGGGAAAACCCAAATCTTTCCAAGTCAAGGAGGATAAAATACTTGCAGAGTTTACCTTATCTACAATATATCGAAGAATTCCCCTTATCTGGAAGGGTGTAGAATAAGGAAGTCGAGACTCTGCAATATCATTCCAACCAAAGGAAGCCACCGTAGGACTTGGAGGGAGTGTACTTGAAGAGAGTGGAATGATCCCTAGTGTAGAAGGTAGAGAGATAGAAATTCTAAGGACATGGTTGAAGGACGTACCACCCTCCAAAAGAAGAGTGGGATTGATTGAAGATTGCATCAGAAATGTCACTTCCTTAGACTTGTCACTCTCCAAGAGAAGAGTGGGATCAACTGAATATTTCATCGACACAACCACTTCTTCAACCATTGGTTGAATAGGATGTGAGACCACGAGGTCAAGAGATGTATCAACCCAAAAAATAGGAGTGGTGGTGGTCAAAGATCGCATCGACACGACCGTTGGTTGAACATGATGCGAGACAACAAGGTCAAGGGATGCATCAACCTCTACAGGAAGAGGGGTGTCATTCAAATATTTCATCGGCATGACCTTTGTATCAACCAAAGCGGGTTGGGAAGCTAAAGATGACTTAGAACCCGATTTTCCCCCAAGAAAAGACCATGCTTCTTGTACCACAACAGTAGCAGGGAAAAAACTAGTAAGGTGATCTCCTTTGCAAATCCTACAGAGGAGCATGGGCTTATGTATTACATGTCTAGGCTTCTCAATCATATGAATTCCCCCAACATGACTTGCAGTTGTTGGTGACATGCTCCCAACATGACTTGCAATGGCTGGGGACATGCTCCCAGCATGAATTGTAGAGGCTAGTAGCAAATCCACAACATGACTGGCATAGGTTGGTGATGAATCCCCAACATGACTAGAAGAGGTTGGTGATGTATGTGCAGTGTGACTAGCGATGACTAGACTTATGCCCCTAGCATGACTTGCAGTGGTTGGTTGTTGGTCTTTAACATGACTAACAGAGGTTGTCAACCTATCTCCAACATGACTAACACAGGTTGGTGATATAATGGTAGTATGTGGCTGACCCTCACAAGACGCAGTCAAGGAAGGTAGGATTCAAGGATCGCTAAAATAAGAAGTGTAGAAAGAGATGGCCCTCTCCGACTAAATGGGCCTACTGGACATGGTGTAAACGTGGTGAATCAGTTCCATGAAGTCGAAAGTACCCATAAGGGAAGAATACATTCTGATGTTGACATTCTCAGTTGTCGACTGAGAATTATCGATCAAAGGGATCGGCGGTCCAACAGATGCATTGGGACTAGCATACGCAAAGGATAATTGGTAGATCTCCACAATCTTCCCTTCATGAGGAAAAAAAAGAGTACAAAAGACAGACAATACGAGGGAGACCATAGCATAGGTCGAATTTCATCCTAGTAGCAAGTTATAATCAAGAGGCGCATCAACTACCTCGACCTCCACCTCTACTGTCTTCCCACCTAACTGGACTAGAAAGGAAGGAATAATATCGTGAGGGCATAAGGAATGACCTTCAAAATAAGTCAACATGTTCGATGACTTGGAAAGAGTCAGAGAATCGAGAGCCTTCCAACAGATCAGGGACATCACACATGTAGCAATGCCTTCATCAACAACCACATGTTTGATGGTATACTTTGATTACTCCACGTGGATTTGGAAAGCCACATGGTAAAGCAAGCAAGGCTTCACATATGTGACGTCAAACTTGATAAATTTTGAGCCACTGGGTTCTAGAGCTCCTAAATTATATAGTAAGGCATTCCTCTATGAAAGACATGTCTGGAGTACCTCAAAATATGACATCGCACAAGGGGTTTGACCCAGGTCCTCAATAATAGAGTAGTTCTAGGCGACTCTAGCATTTGGATTGTGGGTAGAGCACTTGAGTACTTCTTTTAGAATATGAGGCAATGGCTCTAGTTTTTCAATCTATAAGTTTGTCTCTGGAGGAGGAGGAGGAGATTATAGACCAGGGATAGCTTGTGAAGAGCTATAATCTCGAGATCAAGTGGCTACATTGATTTTTGCATCGACCATATTCATACACAAATGGTCGTCATCTTGCAATGATGGGTTTTGGCTCCCAACAACCACATTTATGACTTTTAAGGAGATCGAGGCCATGTGTTGGTTATGTGGAAATTGATTTGTCATCACGACGGGTGGTAGAGATAATATCCTCGCAACTTCTACAAGTTTGGGGCACAAATGGGTAAGGTGATCATCTATGCAAATATTACAGGGAAACTTCACCTTACATCTTTCTCGTTTTCCCTCTCTAGCATTATTATTAATCTTCTCATTATTACCATTTCCCTTGGGTTTATTACCATTTTTCCCACCCTTCCAATTATGATGTCCTTTCTTCTTATTCCCTCATGGTTTCTAGTTACCATTTGGGTTGGCCAAAGATTGCATGGAAAGTACATCCACCAACTGAGTGGGATTGGAAGACACAAATGAAGTTGGCCCTCCTGTAGACTGGTTGAGAGACAACTCTTTCAAATGGCTTGTCACCGAGTTTGTGGATATTACATTGGCAGTACCTACAATGCCATTAGAATGAGGTTCGGGATTTTTTCTAGGGTCATAAGTTGACCATGGTGTGTCTGGAAGAATGTGATATAACATCCTAGACTGAGCACATATGAGATATAACTAATGGGATTTAAAGATCTCTTCTTCCTCAGTGGTAACCCCGACTGTTGCAACATCCTTCGAGATAGGAGGGTGAAAATACTTAAGGAACCATTCTAAAAGAAAGGTCGGGGGTATATGAGTCTTAGCCAACCTATTCCATCTCTGCCACTCCTGGATATGATCAGAGATATAAGTGGTGGTGTCCTGGCGTAAAGTTGACAAAAGTTCTAGGCCAACATCGTAACGGATGGGCAATTGGAAGTGGTTAAGGAAGACCAACACCAACTGACTAAAGGTCCCATATTCCTCCCTAGGTAACTCGATATACCATTTTGCAGTATACCATTTTGAAACAACTCTGATGAGGGTGCGTTTAAATAATCTTAATCGAACAGAATCGTCATTAAGGGAATTCGATGAGCATCAGAGGTGAAAGGCAGCGACATAATCACCAGGATCCTATCCATTCTTACCTTCAAACTTTGGGATGTCGGAAGGAAGCTTGGTGGGGATGAGGGGCCATTTAGGATCATGATTCATGGGGTCGTTCATTAACTTAGACAAGTTTGGCATATTAAGAGTGGCGAGAAAAGGGAGACAAGATTGCGGATCTGGCCCCAATCTCTCGGGAAAGATTGTTCTTGAGGAACTACAACCCATCCAGGGTTCAGGTAAACACCATATCCCCATATGGGATTATAAGGCCCTCCTTTGGGCTGATTCATAAAAGGTTGGTTGGGCATCATTCCAGTAGGGATGTTCTTTTGGGTGTTATAAAAATTGCCCCTAGCCGAATAGGATCCGGATTGGGGGTTTCCCAAAGCATGAAACTGACCTCCTCCTAATGAGAATCTGGAAGATAGAGGTGGATTCGGCATGCCAAACGTATTGGTTGGAATTGACACCGAGGAGGTAGGGGTATAAGACAAGACTTGAGACGAAGCTTGTCCACCAAGTTGATTGTTCCACCAAGAAGTATAGGATTAGACCCGAGGTTAAAAGTAGGAATACCTCCTATATTAGGAGTCATTTGATGGATTTGAGAACCACCAAATGAAAATGGAGTGTAAGGAGGTGTAGTTCCCCCAAGCCCAATGCTAGAAGTAGGGCCAACAATTGGGATTGTGTTCAAAAATGACAAAGTAAAGTTTGACATACCATAGGAAAAAGGACTAGAAGCCATAGGGATGGATTGAACATTATATCTTGGTGAGTGACCAATAGAACCAAAAGCGTTCGATGCAAGAAATTGAGCATTTACTAAAGGACGATCCATAGTAATGATAGGTGCCTCCGGAACTACAACCATTGTGGTTGTAGGAGTCGAAGGGATGACATAACTATAGTGGGTGTGGGAGTTGAGGGGGCTCCTAGTGTTCTAAATATTAGATTCAGTACTCATCCTTGTAAAATCACAAGTCTTAACAATGGAGGTGTGTGTACCACACCTAATAACTCTACGCCTTTTAGAAGGCAAAGACTTGAATTTCGGTGGTAACTGTAACAAGCGACGGGACCAGCGAGGATGCTTGTCCGACTCCATGATGACTTAAGACTCTAAAGATAAAAAATATATCCTAAAGAAAACTAGTAGTAAAAGAGCACACCAAAAGTCAAACGACCAATATTCATGCAAATAGGGTAAAGTGGTTGAGTGGCCTCCTTCCCTAAAGAAGGTATATCTCACCCAAGAGGGGCCTGAGACTCCCTGCTAAAGATCAGAGGTATCATAATTAGTTATAAGTGCCCTCGTGACCTTATCAACTAGTCAGTCAGATCCCCCCGGAGAGGTAATCCTCCATAAAGGTTGTGTGTTGTCCGACCCTTATCTGAGCCAGGGTACCTGCAAAATAACCCTTGCAAGTAACCTATGTGGCACCTAAGTCAAGCAGCTAATGTATAATTGATGCACATGTGAGCATTCGTAAGTCAAGTCCATCATATGGGCAGGGTAGCAAAGCCCAAAACCTTGAAAGTATCACCCCTCACGGAGGTAAAGGCACTAGCAAGATCCCTAGATACGAATAGATCCCCAGAAATATTTGTGATGCTAAGATGGTATCGGGGGGATATCCCTTCAACCAACGTCGCGCCACCTCATGATTAAATCTGGTGTGAGAGGAGCCTCCTAATATTACCAATTATACATTGGATTTCTCCACTTCTTTTTGCAGACACATATGTTGACTTAATTGCCTTGGAAAAGTTTACTCACAAAATTGTATTCCAAGGTACTAAATCCTAAGCTAGTTTGTGCACTCTAGAAAATAAAATCATGACTAATCAATTTTAAATTATAGCGTTAATTTTAGTGGCCGTGATTACTCAAAAATGTATGGTAGTGAAACCCATGATGTTATGACTCTTGAAGAAAAGTAAATATGAAAATAATGAAAAGTCCTAACTTTAACTTTCAATGAATGATATGCTTCTGAAAACAAATGCAATTTTCAACTTCAACTTTGCAATTCTGAAGTAAAAAATGCAATATTTCACTAAATACACTAAGCTAATGACAAGGACTCAAAATACAAAAATGCCAAGCAATGAAAATGCCTATTTTTTTGTATTTTCAATATAATAGAAAATGAAAATGCATGGACTGATAAGCAACTTGATATATAAATTCTGTTGTGTATAGAAAGAGATAACTCGAGCGAAATACCAAGAATCAGAATAGCCAGCCCAATGTACAAGGACAATCAAAATTAAAAGGTGATGAGAAAGACTCTGACAAAAAATTCAACTCCAGACAGGTGTCCTTCCATCCCATAGACACTTTACAGGCACTACAGAGACCTAAGAAGACTCAAAAAACATCAAATCCCACCCAACAACAACCAGATCCAACAAACAAGCAAGGAAATATGATGTACGTGACTGTTTAGGAAAACAAAGCATATGTATGCAACCTGCAGAGGGACAACCCATGTATATACGTGACTGTCAGGCCAAAAATCGCATATATGTTTCAAAACACAAGGCTAGGCAAGGGAGAAGGCTGAAAACTTAGACCCAGATTGAACAAAAACTATCAAGCTATCATATGAAAAGAAAAAAAAAGGAATGAGAGCAATGTAAGGAAAAAAATTACTCCAAACCCTTAGAAACAAGATCAATCCCTAGTATGGTCGCCAATTCTGTTACGAGGGAAAAACTCTCTATGGCTAGGGTAAACCACAATAGAAGGATATGACTACAGAAATCAACTCTATCCCAAAAACATGCTATATAAACCAATATGCAAGTGAGATAAGGAAGAGGCCTACCTCGTCCAGATGTTCGATGATGTCCACCATTGAGTACTTCGACCCAAAGCTATATACCTATGACTAGTTCTCAATCAACAAGCAAAGCATGCATATGGTGATAATATAAACGGTTAGCACATTAGATAGAATAATCCATTAATATACATAACAAATACACCCATGGATAATAACTCATATATTTTCAAGATATCAGTTAGATGGGAAAGGAGTATTTATATTAATAAATTATCAACAACACTGAAAATATTACAGACTTCCATGTCAGGACGGTTCAAAACCTAGAAACTAAGTTCCTTCCAGCTGGGCCTCCACCACTTCAATCCTCCACCAAAGGAAAGCTCATAGAAGAGAGACAATGAGGGTCTTAATTAATAAGGGAAGAGCTTGGGGGATGAACACTGTGTTCAAACTTAAAGGACAAAGGGATGCAGACTCAATATGAAGTAATAATTTCTCCAGAGTAACTTTTCTCTCAAAGTTGAATTCTTTCTCCTCTTTTCCATATCTCAGAATTGACCCATTTATAGCCTTCAAATGGAACTGAAGGGCCGATTCTAAACATTTCTAGTATATGGAAGGCCAAGGATCAGAGATCTCCTATCGTGACATGGAAAGTAGACATTTAATTTTCATTTTTTGGCACAAATCGCGATGTACGCAGGTTGTAGTGGAGCAACTTGCGTATACACATGTTGTATAGTAGGCAATGTGCATACATGTGGAAAATTTTGTATTTTTAGCTTTGGATTTATCCAATAGGGATGATAAGTCTACATAGGGAAATGGAAAAATGCCTTCTATGCAATATTGCATAGGGTGAGGCAAATATTTCTATAACAATAGTGTTCGTTGATCAGTGTCAACATCATAGGATCCTAACCGATGGTCTGAGCACATAGGCATAACAAAATTTTGGAAAACAGATGCTGGAAAAATCCAATGAGTGGAACTATGAAGAGCCATATCCAACATTGGATCCATTAGCGAATACTTTGGACTGATCGTAACCATTGATTGTAGTCAAACAAGGTCAATCAGACCCTGGGCCCAGAGGTTAATCCCAATCTCTAGCTATTACAGTGAACGAGAGGTCTAGTGTCCAATGGTAGGGTAAAGAGCCCTTAGTTCCACTCATATACATATCCATGAATAAGAGATCAAACTCCTAAACATGTCTCTAAATGAAGTTGTTGTATTAAGAGAGAGATATACCAAAACTGTTGATCTATGGCATAAGATCAAGAGGGAGTTGAAACTACGGTTCGAGTAATCTGGGCTGTAGATCTTTGAAACTGCTCCGAGGTGGCTAATTTCATAATTATATTAATTAAGAATCATTTAAGAATGGGGATTAAGATAATTAACCATATCATAATCTTGAGACCGTGATCTCTTGAGGTTCACACTACATTGGGAAGTCCCAATATCCCAACATCTAGGACAACATGTTGCTCAGAGACTAGTCCGCATATCAAGTGAGTATTGGGTCATGTTCTAGGCTGGCAGCCAGTGTATCTAGAGGGACACACTTGTCATTACCTGGAAGGTTAATGAGTATGGGGTGGACCCTCATTATCCTACAGCCCCATGAAGGTTACGAAAATTATGATTCGTCAGATATATAGGTGTTTTGGTCTCCACCATAGATATTGGTAGGGAAACGTCCACCTGGGTGGTTTATTATCAACCATCTATTGGATCGTAGATCAAATATAGACTAAATATATCATAGTACATATCATTGGTTGTAATCTTGAGACAATATTAATTTAGAGATCTTGTAATCATGAGATTAGTTTTAATTAATTACTTCATAATCCCTGGCATCGGGAGTTCTCAAGATTAAACCTCATTTGGAACAGTCCCAATACCCGGTTCTCAGTGGTGATATGTCACACAAAAATTGGTCCATGTGTCATGATGCAGGATGTCCACATGTTGCTCGATGGTGGATCCACATGTCATGTGTATTTGGATGAATTAGACAGGAATCCATAAGAAAAATGAGTACCACGTGTTACTAATGTGTCATGCCATGTGCCATTCAATGTGTCAGTAAGGGATTCATTGAGGGGTCGAGTGTGGACCTAACCACATGATATTATCCTTGGAATAGCCCATAATATATCGACCATTGGATCTAAGGGTGGAGGGATCCCCACCATTGATCTCAGTTAATATGGGTCAATCAGACCCTTAGCTGCAAAAGAGATTTGATGCCCAAGGAAGCTAAAGGGTTCAATGGTCTAATATTGGTGGCTACATGTCACATTTTCACTAGATGATGATTGGAGGTGCATGATAGGACCATGTTTCAAGGGTTCCAATGCATACCTGATTGGATGCTGAGGAATAAGGTTTATTGGGACCTCCTAGTGGGCCGATGGTATAGTGCCCATATATGACGTTGAATGACTTTAGCTAATGAATGTATCATGAACATGTGGTGTCACATGACATGACCCTGCTCCCTAGGCACCAACTCATGTTGGACCAGTCCTTTCGAGGAATATGTAAAATGATAATGGTTGCGGTTCTGAGATCCGATAATCTGAGGTTGTAATGCATTAGGTGGCAGGTGCCATGACAATATCCACGCCAAATTCCATGTTTTCTCAAGAGGATGACATGTCCTGAAATAGTAGTGCCATGTCGAATGGACATGGGTGACATGTGGGTACCATGTGGCATTGTAATGGGAAAAGGCTTAAAATATTTAATGCACCATAACGTCTGATCCAGAGGTCAGTTTTGAGCATGGTGATAGTCATTAGAAAGATATGGATGAACAAAACCAATTTATGAAGTCTAATTGAGGATATGAATAGATCGAAAAATTGAAAAAATTTGACACCCTATCCCTTAGAAGGTACTTAAGGGGTCGGGTATGTTACAAAGTGGTATCAGAGCGTCTGCTTCAACACTGAGCCTACATGGGCCAATTAACAGAGAAAAAAACCACCTTGTTTTGGATTTTATATAAACAGAGGAATTTTTTTGTCACTTGGTGGAATATTAATGATCCATATGGATGTAGGTGGCCTCCCACCTATTCCAACTATATCATTTTAGCAATTTTCCAGTTCGGTAGTTTTTTCCTAGTTTTTGGGTCCCTGACTTCTGGGGCCATTTTGAGGCCCTAAACAACGTTTTTAGGGATCACCACAGTCAACATGTGTAGGGCTCACCACATGAAAAATGTGCAGTCCTCGGATAGAAATTTCCAATGGGCTATAGTGCACCTAAAACCAAGATCGTATGAAAAAATTACGACCCCGAGAAGTTGATGTACTAACTTAGTAACAGGGCCTGCATGACTTTTGGCGCTTCATCTCTTAGGGTTAGGTTTTTGGATGTCTATGGTTTTTGACATTCTTGTTTATTTTAAAAAGGCCTTGAGAGCCTCATTGTAATCATATGCTGGTGAATGAGCATAGTCATCACATCTCTTCTTAGAGATAAGCCGGCACCATTCTAGCAAGCTTGTTTTCTTCTGCATTTTACAGTTTCAACTTATTTCCTTATTAAATAGAAACCTGTTTTACTGTATATCTGTTATTCTGTTTTAAGAATATTTTGATAATAATCTGTATTCATTTGGTTATTCTCATAAAATCTGAATCAGTGGTATCAGAGCAGTCTACAACTTGTCGTTCTTAATGCATGTACCCAACGAGGTCAGGGTACAAATAATTGGGTCTCAAGCTTGTTGCTCTCGAGGAAAAAATCTCTCGCACGCCCAAGAGACCTCTCATGGTGGGAGAAATTAGAGATGATGGGATAGGAGATCCCTTAAAAATATTTCTCGAGGAAGTCCTCATGCAACAAAGGAATGAGATGATGGATAGTTTTGCGCAAATCCTTCGACAAGTACCAACAGGTGACACATCTTCCTGAAATGGAGGTGTCGCCCCCTTCAAGGTACAAATAAACTTCTATATTCCTATATTTGAAGGTCAGATAGACACAGATGTTGTAGACAAATGGTTGAATCTTCTAGAAGGGTATTTTTCTTTCCATAACTTCTCGAATAGAAAAAAGATTACTTTTTTGCTCCTCAAAGTCATTCCCCATGTCAAAGATTGGTGGGAAACTTTCAGTGAGTAGAAGGAAATAGAGGAACCCTCATTATTTATAGTCGTAGTCGCCTATGAGTCCTTCAGGGATTCTATCAAGGAACAATACTACCCTATTGGAAGTTATGATGACTTGTATACAAAATGGACCACAATGTGGCAGGAAAGAGACCAAGCAGTGTCCGAGTTCACAAATATCTTCGATACCTTGTGCACCAAGATGGGTATCAAATATTATAAGTGACATATGGTGCTCAAGTATCACAACGATATGCATAGATACATCCAGGTTGAAATGGAGTTTCTGGACATCTCATCCTTGGGCACGACCTATTGATATGTCATCAAAATCAAGTAGAAGCTCAAACAAAAGACAGAGAAATTTGGGCCTGGGAACCCCTCACCACAAAAGATACGAAAGGGCAGCCTCAACCCAAAGAAAAAAGGACAAAGAAAATATGAACCTCCTAAGGACAACTATTCCAAGACACAAGAAAATAAGGACACCAGAAGGACAAAGAAAGACACCAAGATGTGGTGCAACTTCCATAAGAGCCCCTAGCATAACACTATTGATTTCTGCTCAAAGTAGTCATTGGTGGTTGAGGTGAAATCCTTTGAATCAGATGTGGGTTCCAACTCTGATTTAGGACTAGAAAGGGAGAGACAGATCATTAATGTAGAACCTAGTGCTATCGTTGCTACCACCAAGCTCCAATCGGTGAAACAGACAAGCTAGAGGAAGGTGAGGGCCTTTTTCATTCATAGATGTGGGTGAAGGGTACCCCACTGCACTTCATCATTGATAGCGATAGACAAAAGAACCTCATCTCAACAGAGGTTGTAAAGCGACTCTCCCTATCGACAATGCCACACTTGCAACCCTAAACCATCATATGGCTCTGCCAAGGAAGTGACATTCATGTCAGCCAACAATTCCAGCTGTCATACGACACCAAGCCCTTCAAAGATGAGGTATTGTGTGATGTTTACCCTCTTGAAGTTTGTAATGTTTTTTCGGGACAACCATATTTATGGAAACTCCGTGTTGTTTATGAGTTTAGGCCTCACAATGTTATTATTACTTTGAAAAAGAAATTGTACAGGATACTGGAGGTAGTCTCACCTACTACTATTTTCTTGATCTCTTCCAAGAAATGCAGGAAGGTCATCTCTCAGATGGGGAATTTTTTCTTATTCATGATTCACTCTTAGAATGAGAAAAAGATCCCAACCACATCTAGGGTCTCTGCGGCCGACCTCTCCACACAACATAAGCAAGTGAATAAGGTCATGGAATCATACTCGCATATATTCTGCTCACCTATTGGGGCACCTTTGTACTGTCAGATCAAGCACTCAATTAATTTGAACCTTGGTGCATTGCTTCCCAATGGGCCATTCTACCACCGCTCTCTATTAGAGAATGAGGAGATCAAGAAACAAATCCAATAAATTCTCCACAAGGGACACATTCCATCCCAAATCATCACCTTGTGGGAGACCAATCGTGCTAGTACAGAATAAATATAGAGCCTCGCAACTCTACATTGATTATTGGGCCCTGAATAAAATCACAGTCAGAAACCGGTACCCAATTCCCCAAATCGACGACCGCCTTGATCAACTCACAAGGTCAAAACACTTCTGCAATACTGATCTTAATTTTGGATACCACCATGTATCGATAGAACATAAATATGTATGGAAGACTGCCTTCAAGTCAAAGGAAGGTCTTTTTGAATGGTTAGTCATGCCGTTTTCCTTAACAAATTCTCCAACCACTTTCATGAGGATGATGGACGATATCCTATGACCATTCACCAATAATTTTGTAGTGGTTTATCTAGATGAAATTCTCATTTACAACAAGACTTGAGCAGAACACTTGCAACATATTCAACAAGTTCTACACACCATGCAAAAGCACAAGCTATGCGCCAACTTAGAAAAATGATCATTTGGCATGGACAGGGTCCATTACCTGAGATACATCATTGATCGGCATGGTGTACATGTGGATCCATCCAATATCCAAGTCATCCATGACTGGACAGCCCCAACCATAGTCACTAAGCTTCGAAGCTTCTTGGGCCTTGCAAATTTCTATCGTAGGTTTGTGTTGGGATTCTTCCATATTGCATGGGCCCTCAACCAAGTAACTGGGGGTGGTGGTAAGGATAAATTTGTGTGGGGCTAGTCCCAAAAACAAGCATTCGATTATTTGAAGCAGCGCTTGTGCTCAACCCCAATAATTTCACTACCGGACCTGCAGAAACCCTTTGAAATTGAGATAGATTCTTCACACTATGTTGTGGGCGTCGTTCTCACTCATAAAGACACCACGTGGCCTATCATAGTGAGAGACTATCAGATGTTGTCCATAAGTAACCTGATTAAGACAAACAAATTTAATCCATTGTGCAATGATGTCGCCAATGGAGACAGTACATTCTTGGGAAGGAGACAATCATCCACACTAATAATAAGCCACTGCAGTTCATGTAGACACAAGGCAAATTGTAAAATGACCTCCATTAGAAGTGTTCCATATACTTGTAGAAATTCCACCTCAACATCAAGTATAAAATAGGAATCACCAACCGCATCGTTGATTGCCTCAGTAGATTGCCAGTTGTGGTACTCACCAAGGTGCTAGACTCTTACATACATGAGACCTCTGGATGGCCCCAACTCTATGAGACAGACCTAGACTTCAACACCACATACCAAATGTTGGGTGCAAATGCAATTGTCTCTAATTTCCATCTTCAAGATGGGATGCTATGTCGTCTAGGCCATATATGCGTTCCATCAAGTGAGAGAGAGAAGATGATATGGGAATCCCACTACAGTATGGTGGCATGACACTTTAGTGTCAAAAATATAGTGGAAATGTTGCAAATATATTTCTACTAGCCAAAATTTCAATAGGAGGTCAGCAAGTATATCTGGTCTTGCATTGCCTTCTCTATTGCCAAACCGACCACTAAGAAATAGGGCCTGTATACCCCTATTCATATTCCCGACAGGCCATTGGAATCCATCTCCATGGACTACATGTCGGGTCTCCTATCCACCAAGCGGGGAAATGACTATGTTTTTGTGGTTGTTGATCACTTTTCTAAGAGGGCGAAAATGATCACATGCAATAAGAGCATCACAATAGAGGAAACTGTCGAGATCTTATTTGAACGAGTTTGGGTACATTTTGGAATCCCACAAACCATTGTCTCAAATCGGGACAGTTGATTTCTCATCACATTCTAGTCAAGCCTCTCGTCACTGCTAGACACCAAGCTCAACAAATACACAACATTCCACCCACATATAGATGGCCAAACCGAGGTCGTAAATCGAATGATCGTGCATATCCTATGCATGTACAATTCCAATCACCCTCCCACATGGGATGAGAGTCTTCCTTATTTCCAACATAGCTACAACTGAGCATTGCATAGGTCAACTAACCATGACCTCTTTCAGGTGGGGTTGGGATTCCAACCATTGGGTCCCATAGATGTTGCACTACACCTTGCGGTCACCTCAACCGATTCATCTCTTTCTCCAACTGAAGTTGACAAAGCCACCCAGTTCATTCAGCGGATCCAACACATCCATCAATAGGTTCAGGATATCTTACATAAGTCCAATGACAAGTACAAGCAGCGGCATGATCAACACCATGTACCATAAAAGTTTTAGGTGGGCGACAAAGTTTGGTTGCATTTGCAGAAAGAACACCTTACTGGACCCCATCAAATTCTTATCCCACTCTGTTATGGGCCATACACCATCACCAAGGTTGTGGGTGATAATTATTTTGAGCTCAACATTCCTCCTTTCCTTGGCCTGCACCAAGTGTTCAACGTGGATCTCCTTTGACCTTATTTCCCTCCATTATTGGACACATCAGAGATAGAAGAACAACTGAAACCAAAACACATCAACCCTAACTGCATACAATAGGAATCAAGTGATCATATCATGGAAAAATAGGTCAAGGGAACTCGCCATCAAAGGATCCAACTTTATCGAGTTGTCAAAGCAGGGTAGCTCCTGCACCAAGGCAAGTGGCACACCCAGGGCCAAATTCAGTAGAAATTTCCTCATCTAATGGGGGCACTCAACACAATGGAGGAAATTTCTTCCTAAGGGGTGAGGATTGATCTAGATGGATGTCGGTGGCCTCCCACCTATTCCAATTGGCTCATTTTGGTAGTTTTCCAATTGAATAGTTTTTTCCTATTTTTTGGGTTCTTGACTTTTGGGGTCATTTTAAGCCCCTAAACAACGTGTTTAGGGCTCACCATAGTTAAAATGTGTAGGGATAACCACAAGAAACATGTGTATTCCTAGGATAGATATTTCCAACGGGAAATCATGCGCCTAAAAGAAATATCCTATGCAAACGTTATAACCCTGGGAAGTTGATGTACTAACTTACCCAAATAGAGCCCACATGACTTTTGGTGCTTCAAATCCTAGGGTTAGGTTTTGGGATGTCTAGGGTTTTTGAAATTCTTTTTTATTGTAAAAAAGCCTTCAAATCCTCATTGTAATCATCTTCTAGTGAATGGGCACAATCGTCACATCTCTTCTTGGAGATAAGCCACCACCATTCTAGCAAGCTTGTTTTTCGCTGCATTTTAGAGTTTCAACTTATTTCCTTATTGAATAGAAACCAGTTTTACTATATATTTGTTATTCTGTGTTAAGCATATTTTGATAATAATCTGTATTCATTTCTTTCTTTTCATAAAATACGGATCAAGTAAACACTCCTACATAAGTGGAAATATGTTGATAAGCATTAATGGTTGAATTTGAATGTGAAATGGAAGAATCATGTTAAGGATTGCTTACATTCAAAGAATGAATGAACTAGTTGTTGTAATGATGGGTTATTGGATCTTTAAAAAATATGATTGTTGTTAAAAAGAGGATAAGACCTATGTGCATAAATCCTCTCATTAAAAGGACTAATAGATAGAAGTTCTTGGTGCACAAGTGGTGTTGTAATACATATTGTAATGAATAATCATATATAAACATGCAAATAGATTTATTATAATATATGGTTGGTTGGAAGGAATGATTTGTTAATGGATCATTTTGGTCAATTTTGAATTGGTGACAACATGAGAGTAAAAGCATGATGGAAGTGATGATAATTCCATTGTGTGTAGCTCTAATAGGATGAGATAGTATAACTAAGGAGGATTAATTTATGTATAGAAAGGAAAGTAATAGAGTTTTTTCTAGTTGATCAATGGGTCAGTTTGACATCCAAAGGTGGATGGTATCCATACAGGTATGGTTGGGTATTCTTATGTAGTAGTGAAAGGGAAATCTTAAGAAAGGTTAAGAAATGAATCCCTTGGTAAAAGTGTCTGCTGACCAAGGATGGTATGAAGCATGAAAGTAAGTTGAACTTGGATATTTTATTGCCCTGGGTAATATTGAAAATTTCTAGTTTGTGTTTCTAGTTTGGGAATACTTTTATAGCAGCTGGACGAGAATGATTTCTTACTGGATATTTACCTAAAGAAGGAAACACAACTATTATTATGATTTAGAAGTTGGTCATATGGATGATTTTAATATCTCTTCAAAGAATATTGATATTAAGATCAATTAAGTATGAATGAATAATATAAAACTAATATTTGGGTCCCTTAAGAAATTGTTGCTTAGGAAAATGAGTTGATGAGCAACATGCAAAACCCTTAATGGAATACTTTCTTCAAAAAACAATTCCAAAGGACAATTATGCATATCATATGTAGATGCTAGGTGGGAAAACCATCTACAACACATGATAATGCATGTACATCAGGTCCAAATAGAAACTTAAAGGACAGAAATATGGAAGGGTGAATTTTACAACTTATGCAAGAATTGGACATGGGTTTAAGATGATTAGAGGTACTTGAAGGCAGAGTACTATGTTAAGAAATATACTCATGGTAATCAAAATGCTTAGTGGAATCAGGTAACCAAAGTGAAGTATGTACTAGCTGAAGTAGTGAAGGTCCATTCACTATAAAGGATGTCAATGTATAGATGAAGTAGTACATTGTGGGAAGATCTATTCTAAAAGATTGAGATGTCCAATGCTATCATTATGATAGAGTAAGATAGAGTGTATAATTGGAGATAAGGGAAACATCTTCAAGGATAATTTCTATAATTTTGGGAATTGTACCTCCATTATTATTATCCAAGTGGCCTCGTATGGAAATAACATCAGAACTCCAAAGGTACAACTAAGTGGATGCCAAGTGGTTTGGATTTTATGATAGTAATTAATAGTTGCGATATCATTGAAGGGATTGTTTAACCTAGGGAGAATGTTGAGTGTTGGGAGCAGGCCTATTTTAATAAAATACTATTTTTGGAGGAAAAAACCCAAAATTGGAAAAAGACATTGAGAAGGAAAAGTAGCATGTGTGAGGAAAGCATGAAAGGCATGCATGCAGGAAAACCTAAGAATATTAGGGTTAGGGTTTTTGTAGGATATTGTAATGGCTGATGAACTATAAAACTAATATAAATAAGTACCTAGGAGTTCTAGGTCAGTGTGGTTTTTGATATTTTGTCGTGTATGTTTGGTTACTAAGTTTTGGTCTGTGCAATCAAGGAAACTATTGTAAGGTAGAATACCATTTTTTTAAGTTGTTTAGCTATAGGGAAGAAAAGTAACTAGACCTTGAGTTTTATTTCATAGGATCAAGAGCCCGGTGTGACCTAGTCAACCTCACAAAGGTTGTGGAGTCTATTTTGTGATTATATGAACGGATTTGTAGTGCGTGCAACGCCATCTATTGCAGAACCATAATAAATGAGCCTGAGAAGCCAGTTCTTTGTGGACGTAGCCTAGGAGGGTGAACCACAGTAACACATATGCTATGTGGTGTGTTGATTGCATAATTACTTTCTATAAATAGTAAGTTGATGAATGAATAATTTTGTGAGATGTGTTATATGTTAGATTTGTTAGAATGCATGCATAAACTTAATAGATGAATGGATCTTATGAATAGTAAGAGGAAACACCAGATCAATGATTAAGAAAATGAATTTCAATACCAAATCCCCACTCTTTCCTATACTACAAGAATATGAGCATTGCACCCACCCATAGAACTATCTCAGGTGAGACTGCGTAGTACACTTTATGTGTTGTGTTTCCTTCTGGGTTACCAGGAGGGCTGATATTTATAGAGGGATTTGCTGGAATATTGTTTAGATATAAACCTGGGTCATCCCAAGAGTAGGAGAAGAGAGTAGTATCCAACAAATGGTTTCATTTTTTACTAGAACTGCATGGGATTGAGTGAGTGGGATCCATGAAAGAATCGCGAAGATAATGAAGGTATAAAAAATAATGCTTAGACCATGGAATCCAACGAAGGAAGATATTGAAATTTGGTTGAAAACAAAGGAGCTTGATTTTGCGCACAAGGATAACATAAACCCTAAATTAACACCATGCAAATATTTAGACAAGTACGTGTTTAATGAATTGCATGAGGTATTTTTATGTGATTTCCCACATGTGTTGTAGGAGTGGCTATTGAGGTTGAAATAAAACCACCCTACGAATCAAATTAAAAAGATCGAGTGGAATCCCGTGGAGATTGTACAGTTACAACAAGTTAACAAAAAATTCACTTGCACAGTAGATTTCTAGCTAGACAGTAATGTTGTAGGGTTTATCATAGAATTTGCAGTAGATACCACAAAGTCTCACAACGTAACAAAAAAATAGTTTTTGAAGGGACCAAGAGGTAGGTATATCAAATTGTTGTATACTTTCATCAAGATATTACTATATAACAAATTTGTGATGATGTTACAAGGGAAAAACTCTCTATGGCCAAGGGTAAACCACAACAGAAAGGTATGACTACAGAAATCAACTCAATTCCAACATATTCTATATAAAATAATGTGCAACATAAGAAAGAGCCCTACCTCGATCCAACGTTTGATGATGTTCCATCGTTGAGCACTTTGACCCAAAGCTTTATACCTACAAGAAGTTCTCAAAAAACAAGCAGAGCAAGTACATAGTGATGATACAAAATGGGTTAGCCCATTAGATAGCATAATCCATTAATAAACATTACAAACATGCCCATGGATAATAATCATATATTTGCAAGATACCAATAGGATGGGAAAAGAGTATTTCTATTAATAATTGATCAGCAGAAGTGACAACATTACAGACTTTCGTGTTGACATGGTTCGAAACCAAGAAACCAAGTTCCTTCCAACTGGGTCTCCACCACTTAAATCCTCCACCAAAGGAAAGCTCATAGGAAAGAGGAAATGAGGTCCTCTCATCAATAGGGAAAGATCTTGGGGGTTGAACACTGTGTTCAGACTTGAGGGACAAAGGGATGCATAATCAATATGAAGTAATTTCTCCAGAGTAAGTTTTCTCTCAAAGTTGAATTCTTTCTCCTCTTTTCCATAGTTCAAAATTGTTCTCTTATAGCCTTCAAAATGCAATTGAAGGGCCGAGTCAGAATGTTTCCAGTATATGGAAGGCCAAGGATCAGAGATATTCTGTCCTGACATGGAAACCTGACCTTATTTTGTATTGTATGGCACACATCCCAATATATGTGAGTTGTAGTGGAGCAGCAAGTGTATACGCATCTTATATAACTGATAGGGAGCATATATGTAGAAAAATGTATATTTTTATCTTTGGATTCATCAAAAGGGATGATAAGTCTTCATAGGGAAATGGAAAAAGGCCCTCTATGAAAGATAGAAATGGTGAGGCAAATCTTGCTATAACAGATTCCCCCTAATGTGTGATATCAGAGGAGTATCTGGGATGGCTGAAATACATTATAAATAACCCATAAGTGGAGTGGTAGAGAATCAGCTGGACGAACTCAATTTCTCATTACATTATGTACTGACTTTTCATACATGGCTACCAAGAATACAATGCATATCCATGTGGAAAATATACCAAACAAGTGGTCATGGCCATGAATAGGAAAATACAAATGCAATTACATGCTAAAATCTATCATAGTCACGAACAAGGCCTAGTGAAACCAGCCTCAAAATCAATCTGAAGATATCTATACACCATGGAGTATAATATGATCTCCCATGATCACTGAAGTCAAATAGGTATTGGTCTAATGAAAGGGAAGCAACAACTTAGAAAAGATGTGGCCACATAATGGTGTCTTCAAGTCTTCTACACTATCCTCCAAAGGTGAAATTCTACATCATGTAAATAAAGGAGTTGAGTTCAAACATGATGAGACATCGTTTGATTGCCGGTCATTGAGGTATACCATTAACAAACGCGAGACAACCTACCAATAATGAAAGTAGGTATCAAGGCACCCAGTACATTCCTACAAGTGAAAAAGGAGTTGATGTCAATACTTGAGAAATCCATTGATCATGAGACATTGATGTATTCCCATCTGTCAATGGTGAGAGAGCCTACCACTAATGACTCCAAGCCTCAAGGTACTCATAAAAATCTAGGTCCCATATCTAGAATAAATGAGCTGAAGTCGATGGAAAGAGACCCGCTGAAAGGAGAGCATTGAGGCATCTCTCATCAGTCAACACGAGGAACAAAGAAGGAGCTTCATGATTTGGTGGAGATCAGATGAAGAACATGTTCATGAACCAATGACCTTGTGTGTCTTTCGCATGTGCCAAATGAAATCGGTACATGAAAAGGACCCTATGAATAGAAGCTAATGATGAAAAACTGATGACAAAGGCGCGAAAACCACCAATAAGGATAATGGCATCCAAGACATTGCATGAATCCCAAAGTGTGAATAGATGTCTTGTCGTCAAAAACAAGGGAAAACACCCAGTCAATGACCAATGATGAAATGTCCATTGTTGGGTTCAAGGTGACCTACCAATGATGAAAGTAGGGCCAGGGTTCATGATAAGACCTGTTATCGCTCAGTTTGTAGGATAGTTTTAAGTAGCTTGAAGGCAAGGCTCAAACTGGCATAACATGAGCTTCCCCACCCACTGTCACCTCGATGGGGAGATCTTTCTATTTAGGGTGGCTAATCCCAAGGGAGACATCCCTAGTAATCTAGGATTTGAAGGAAAATGATCAAGGTTTTAAGACTCAAAGGTTAAGGTAAGATTTCCCTTCACAGATTACTGCCAAATGGATAGTCAAGGATGAAGGTATTTCCACTGAGAAAGGCACCTTTTTGAGAGACAAGGAAAATGAAACTAAAATGTGCATACAGTGGTTAGTGCTTCAAAATATCAATGAATTTCCTAAATACATATGAGCAAATAATAAATGTAATTATTGACGAAGTCAATGATTTGCAATTAAAACTTATATTTTATGTCACTTCTTCAATAAATACAAAATATATATTGGCATTCAATGTATAAAATCAAATCCTTGTATTCTCACAATGCTTTAAATGTGCTCATATATAAATATTGTTGTTGTGTCACTATACAATTCAAGGGTGACGTCAGCCTATTTTCTAGGTTAGTTAAATAGGCAAAGAAGTGAACGTTTTGCACACTAAGCCAATGAAAATAATCTATACTTAAATGCCAAATGCTATATGACAAAATCACATCGTCTTATACCAAACAAGAGATCAAAAATGAGTGTGATGTCACTAGCTAGTTAGGGTTAGGTTAGCTAGACAAAGAGGTGAACGTTTTGCTCTTTTAGCCAATGAAATTTCTCAACACCTCTATAGCTATCAAAGGATGACCTAGCCGCAAGTTTTAAACCAAACAAAAGTTCAAATAAGGCAGGACGTCATCAGAAATTAGGGTTAGTCAAGTCGCTAAGGTTAGTTAGGGTTTCAAATTAAAAGAGTTTGAAAGATTGTGTTGAACATAAAAGAATCAACGTTTTAGTTTTAGACTAGTGCCTTGGGTTAATTGAGTCAAGAGAGAGAGAATAGAGGCTTGGAAGGATTCAAACCTAAGGACGGGAGAGTTAGGTTTGATGGTGCTGTAATGGCAGGGCCACCAAATCAAAACCCTAAGGGGAGGAGGCTCATTCCGGTGTAGCTAAAG
>JZKD02S1785358.1:417198-444664 GCA_000966675.3 Picea glauca | reverse complement strand
TTACCCACTGGTATCTTCGCAGAAATGATAAGGCTGGCTCGTGATGAGACCCCCTTTCCTTTGGCCATGCAACCAAAGGTCACTTCCCTGGCTTGGTGACCAGATAGTGGCAATGCCATAATGATAAATACCTATGAACATAATGGGCCGGCTCGTGATGAGACCTCCCATCCTCTTGTTTAGGTATTGTTTTTATTTTATCATTTTTCTTAGGGTCCCTTAGTTTCTTATCGAGAGGCTTTTTATTGCCTTCTCGAGGATCCCATGGGCGAAGCATCTCTAGGTTTTATTTCCTATGGCTTTTATTTTTTACCAGCTACTTTTACCCCCTGGCCTTTAGCCCCTTCTTCCCAAAAGACAAGATGTAACCCTGGAAGGTCATCCTAATGGCCAGACTAAGGGAATGGGATGGATGAGCGGGGTATAAGATGTAAATATGATAAGATGGTGGGAGCGGATGATGGCTCTGCAAATCCCCCTTGGTATCTAACCAAGACCCATGAATATCATCTTGCTAAGTTACCCAATCAATCACCCCAACAATGGTCAAGTGGATTAGTGTAAGATCCAAGCAGTCATCAGAAATGAAAGGAACCTAATGCATATATAAGAAGGTTATAAAAATCAAATATGACACATACCATGATACTCAGACCAATTACCTCATGGAGCAAGAGTCCTCTCCGATGCAATCCTAGGCCGGTGGTGATGCAAACTACTACTGTTGACAGGACAAATCTGATGAAGAAGAAGAAAGATGGGTCCTCCAGGTCCATGCTCAAGTCAACCCTGCTCTCGGTACTCCATGTCTAGGACCATGTGGGCCTCGAGACATGATATCCTAGTTATCCCTAGATATCGGGGATAACAAGAACAATGTATCATGTGATTCTGAGACAAACTAAGGGTATGAATGACATGCAAAGTCAAGATTTTTGAGGAGTGGTTGACACAGGTTGATAGACTTCCTTTGAACAAGAGCATGAGACATATGATGGAATACGACAGCGTAGACTCAATGATGTGACAATTAGATGTAGGAGGCATCAATAATGTTCTCTATAGGGACTGGAAGAGTAACCATTCAGTAGAGAAAAATCTATAGCGAGATCAGCTTCATAGGGCCATGCTAAACCCAAAATTATGATGACACAAGGACTCAATAACTTTGTGTTATGTTCAAAGGAAACATGATTGTTGCCAATTACAATAATGTACTCCCTTCCTACCCGTATTTTTTTTGTTTTTTCATAACAAATGAATGTTATGATACGGAGGAGGGAACGAGTGTTAGAAGTAACCAAAAATAGTTCCAACAGTGGAACATACCTATGCTTAATGAAAGTAAATGCATGCAGGAGATGGACACTCGGGGTGATGTTCCCTCCAGGGTATAGGGTGTCAAATTGCAAAGGATATAAACAAGGCTCTTCTTGGTTGAGGATGCAAATTTCTTAGGAAACATTTTATAATGCAAAGCAAGAACCGACCAAAGTCTCAATACTGAAAGCGAGGGCATGAGATGCAATCACAACTTAACGCCAAAAAATGTCCTTTTTTATATCTTTTATTCTACTTGGTGTGAAAAAGGGGTAAACTTGTGCCAAATAGACGTCTTTTCAAATCCAATTTACGAGTGTGAAAAATACAAGTTCACTTGGAAATCTTTTCAATTTTTGGTAGTGAGTCAAAAAAGAGCTTAACTAAGACTCATGACCTTTAAAATCCAACTTTAATGAGCATGAAAGGGACAAATCACTCGATGATATTTTCAGTTTTTAGATGAGTCGAAAAAGAGGTTAACTGAGACTCATTTTTCTTGCCTTAATAAACATGTAAAGGGGGAGGCTAAGGCTCCCATCTCGGTCTTCTACGGAAAGTTAGTATCTCATGGACAACTAACAAAATCTTGGGAAAACCCAAGGCTCTCCAAGTCGAGGAGGAGAAAGTGCTAACGGAGGTTACAGTCTCTATGATGGTTTGGATAATGTCTCTTAGTGGAAAATACATAGCTGGGGGTATGGGATGCCCCATCAGGTCATCCTAATCAAAGGTGGCTTCATCGAGACTTGGAGTAAGAGTATTCGAGGGAAGAACAAATCTCTCTCATTCATAAGGGGGAAGATTTGGAATATTGATGACATGACTGGAAGGTGCATCCCTCTCTTCAGGGAGAGTAGGGTTGACCAAATATTGCACTAGTGTGGCCACTTCTTCAATTATAGGTTGAAGAGTATGCATAGTAACGGGGGCAAGAGACACTTCACCCTCAACAATTGGGGTAACGTCGAGGGGGAGGTCGTGGTGGTGGAACCACCAAGACCATCGAAGGAGAAGTTGTGTGAGAAGAAACCGTGGGTGTCTCAAAATCTGAAGGGATTTTGGGTGAGCCCCACACTTCTAGTATCCTTGCAGTAACTAGGAACAAATGAGTAAGGTGACTTCCTTTGCAAGTCCTACAAAAGAATTTTGGTTTACATCTAAGATGTCTAGGCTTCTCGATGTAACTAGTAGGGGAAAGAGAGTTCTCTCATGTATGATGAATAGAGGCGGGAGACATGACATGGTTATGATTTGGGGAAAAAAGAACAGTTCCCCCAACATAATTGGTAGATGTTGGGGGCAAGCTGTCAACATAGTTTGTAGAAGAGGTCGACCCATCTCCAACATGACTAGCAAAGGTTGGATATGGAGAACCCGTATGAATGATAGTGAGTGGGTTGGCGATAGATGGTGGCATTTGATTCCACAGTTTGGGGAAAGATTGATTCTGAAAAATTGCAAGCCAGGCAGGATCTTGGTGTACCTCTTTCCCCAGCCCAAAAAGGTGTTGGTTCATGAAAAAATGGTCCGAAGAGGTTTGGATGGGCATCGTCACTAAGGTATGTGAAGAGAATGAGATAGGATAAGGATTATTCAAGTGAGGATATATGTTTCCCCCTTGTGAAGGGGTCCCATAAAGAGGGTATCCCGAACCATAAAATTGATTCTCCCCATACGAGAGACCTAGGGGTACTTGAGGACCTGTCATGCAAAAAGTGTTCGAAGGAACTGACATGGTAGATGAAAGATACATGGGTGGGGTGTAATAAGTGGGATAGGCACCCATCTGAGTACTGGCTCCTGAAAGATCATAGCTAGTATTGGATCCATAGGGAGGAAGGTTCCAACCTCCCATGGGGACATGACTCATATCAAATGAAGAAGTAGGCATTGCGGCCATGGTGCCCCTGGGTCCAATGCTAGTATTCATATATGTGGGCCAGAGAGAGTGTCGCATGGGGGAAGGCATGTCAACAGAAAAATGGCTAGAGACCTAAGGTGTGGACTGAGCATTGTAGTTCTGCATACCATTGTAAAAAATGGAAGGGTTCGTCCCCATGAAATTAGCAGGTATCATGGGGTGGGTAGCAGCAAATGGAGGAGTGGAATGAAATCCACTATCCATGATAATAAAACCAAAAATAGATTCCTAAGGTTGACTAGCAGTCAAAGAGCATACCAAAAAGTTGAATGGCCAATATGCATGCAAACAGGCTAAAGTGGCTGAGTGGCCTCCCTCGCTAAAGAAGGTATGTCTCATCCAAGAGGGACCTGAGACTCCCCACTAAAGTTTGGAGGTAACATAATCAGTTATAAGGTCCCTCGTAGGCTTAACAACCAGTCGGTTAGATCCCCCCAGAGAGGTAATCCTCCATAAAGGTTGTGTGTTGTCCGACCCTTATATGACTCAGGATACAAGTAAAATAACCTTTGCAAGTAACCTATGAGATACCTAAGTCAAGCAACTAATAAACCACTGTATAACCGATGCACAGGCGAGCGTTCGTAAGTCTGGATCACTATATGGGTAGGGTAACAAAGCCCAAAACCTTGAAAGCACCGCCTCTCACAGAGGTATGGGTACTAGCAAGATCCCCAAATACAAATAAATCCACAGAAATATCTCTAACGCTAGGTGAGTATCTAGGGGTTATCCCTTAAACTAACTTCACATGACCTTGTGATTAACTCTGTTGTGAGCGGAGCCTCCTGATATTACCAATTATATAATGGACTTCTCAACTCCCTGTCTCAGAAACATATGTTGATTTAATTTCCTTAGAGAAGTTTACTCACAAAATCCTATTCCAAGGCACTAAATCCTAGGCTAGTTGGTGCACCCTAAAAATAAAATCGTGACTAATCAATTTTAGTTTAAAGTGTAAATTTGATTGGTCGTGGTTACTCAAAAAGGTATGGAAGTGAAACTCTTGGTGTTATGAATTTGCAAGAAAATAAATATGGATATAATGAAAAGTCTATCTTTAACTTTTCAATGAATGATATGCTAATAAGAACAGTACAGTCTTCAGTTTCAAATCTGCAATTCAGAATTAAAATGAAATCTTTCACTAAATGTGCCAAGCTAATGATAAAGATTCCAAGATGGAAATGCCAACCAATGCAAAATGCCTATTTTTTTGTATTTTCAATATACTAAAAAGAAAATGCATGGACTGATGAGCAACTTGATATATAAATTCTACTCTGTATAAAGGCAATAACTCGAGCATAATACCAAGCAGCCAAGTAAACAACCCAGATAACAAGGAAAAAGTAAAAAATGGAAAACAAAGAGAAAGACTCCACCCAAAAATTCAACTCCAAACAGGTTTCCTATCATCCCAGATGATCTCAACAGACACTACAGAGAACTAAGAAGGCTCGTCAATCTTCAAATCCTACCCAATAGGCACTAAACCAAGCAAACAAGCAAGGGGAAGTGGTATACGTGACTGTTCAGGGGAACAAAGCATATATACACTTCTTGCAATGAGACAACAGGCGTGTATACTCGACTGTCAAGGAAAAGAGGGTGTATATGATTTAAAACAAGGCCAAGCAAGGGAAAAAGGCTAAAAACTCAGACTCAAAGTGAACAAAATTTGTCAAGCAGTGACATGACAAGAAATACAAAGGAAAAAGAGGAATGTAATAAGAAAAAGTACTTCAACCCTTAGAAGGAATATCTCTCCCCAATCGAGTCGTCATTTCTCTTACAAGGGAAAAACTCTCTATGGCCAAGTGTAAACCACAAAAGACAGGTATGACTGTAGAAATCAACGCAATTCCAACATATTCTATATAAACTAATGTGCAACATAAGAAAGAGGCCTACCTCGATCCAACATTTGATGATGTTCCATCGTTGAGAACTTTGACCCAAAGATTTATACTTGCAAGAAGTTCTCAAAAAACAAGCACAGCAAGTACATAGTGATGATATAAAATGGGTTAGCACATCAGATAGAATAGTCCATTAATAAACATTACAAACAAGCCCATGGATAATAATCATATATTTGCAAGATACCAATAGGATAGGAAATGAGTATTTCTATTAATAATTGATCAACAGAAGTGACAACATTACAGACTTCCATGTCGGCACGGTTTGAAACCAAGAAACCAAGTTCCTTCCAACTGGGTCTCCACCACTTCAATCCTCCACCAAAGGCAAGATTGTAGGAAAGAGGCAATGAGGTCCTCTCATCAATAGGGAAAGAGCTTGGGGGTTGAACATTATGTTCAGACTTGAGGGACAAAGGGATGCAAACTCAATATGAAGTAATTTCTCCAAAGTAACTTTTCTCTCAAAGTTGAATGCTTTCTCCTCTTTTCCATAGTTCAAAATTGTTCTCTTATAGCCTTCAGAATGCAACTGAAGGGCCAAGTTAGAATTTTTCTAGTATATGGAAGGCCATGGATCATATATCTTCTATCATGACATGGAAACCCTACCTTATTTTGTATTTTCTAGCACAAATCATGATATACACGAGTTGTAGTGGAGAAGCAAGCGTATACGCATCTTGTATAACTGATAGTGAGTGTATATGTGGAAAAATGTATATTTGTATCTCTGGATTCATCAACAAGGGATGATAAGTCTGCATAGGGAAATGGAAAAAGGCCCTCTATGCAATATAGCAATGGTGAGGTAAATCTTTCTATAACAGATGACTATCGAAGCAAACATCTAAAATTCCCTGCATGCATGGGGGAAGGGGGGAAGCACTGACAAGAGATGGAGAAATGGAAGAAGAGATGGATAAGGGAAATAAGGAGAATACCTTGGACCCAATTATGATGGAGGAAGATAGGATCAAGAAGATCATGGCAAAAATAGGAAAAATGCGCAGTGGAGTACCCTACCAATATAAGATGAATAATAAGAAGAGAGCCATATAAAATAGAGAGGGATTGACAAGTGATGAAGAAGAGGTAGAGGATCTTCGGGCTATGGATCATATTGAAGAAATCTTATGCGCAACATATGAAAGGAAGACAAGAGGTCCAAGGGAAGGAACAAAAGGAATAACTCCTATCCATGTCAGTGTCAGTGTGGAACCCATAACCCCATGTGCGACTAATACACCAGAAAGAACACCATTGTTTAGACAATCTAATTTTAGTAGAAGAAAGACAACAAGAAGTGTACCCAATCAAGGAGCAGTGACTGGAGGATCTAGTTCAGGAAGTATTAGTCAAGTATCTACACCAAGTGGAGGTCATAGTTCATCACCATTCAAAATGGAAGGACATGATCCCACCATTAGTTTACCTGAATTCAAGGGAGAAGCATCAAAGGATCCTAAAAAGAACTTGTTTATCTATGAGAAGATTGTAGATTTTAACCTTGTACACTATTTACTGCAAACATATTTTCAGTAAAAGAACATAAAATATACAATGGAAAATACAAACATTACGCAAATATTTTTCCCATGGAAACCCAAAACCGGGAAAACCACCATATTCTATATTCATTCATAGTGATACATTACAATACAATATACATATAGGAGCCAGTGGCATCCAAAACCCTAACCCAATGAACTAGATTAGTCAACAACCCTAATTCCTTAATAAAAAAGAGAAAACCATCTGCAAAAAACCATGTGCTAAAAAACCTCCCAACAATGGACACGAAAATCAAGGCAACAGGAAAAAACAAGGAAAAAATGTGACACATTTCCTGAGGTTTTTTTTTTATCAAGTGAGCTGCCCCTAAACCCACTGTGCTCCTAGTGAAATTTAGACACTGCTACTTGTGCAAATAATATAACACATACCCAACATTCTCCCACTTGTTGTTTTCTTTGCATACATGGTGTTACATGGTTGCATAGTCAACAATCCAGGGCATCGATGGCCATGGATCCTCTACACAAAGAGAAATTTTTAGTGCTCAAATATTTTGTTAATGAATTTTCAACATTCTTCAAAGTGTCAACCTTCATCAACAAAACTTTATTTTCTTGAACCATGTCTCTCACAAAGTGATATTGAATGTCAATATGTTTTGTCTTTGAATGATAAGATGGGTTCTTTGCCTGAAAAATTGCACTCTGATTGTCACAATCTATCCTTACATCTTGCTATCCCAACCCAATAACTAAACACAATCTTTTTAACCATATTTCTTCCTTACTTTCATGAGTGGATGCCATGTATTCAACTTCTATAGTTGAAAGTGCCACTACAACCTGTCTTTTGCTCATCCAAATTTTTTCTCCTCCAAATAGGTTAAACACATACCCACTTTTATATCTCCTATGATCCATATCTCCAACCTAGTCTGCATCTACAAATCCATGTATATCCAACACTATGTCCAATACTGGTATTCCTTGATAGCATAATCCATAGCTAACAGTTCCATGCAAATACCTAAAAACCCTTTTTACTGTTGTCCAATGCTCCTTCCCTGGTTTTGACATATACCTGTTCAAAATGCCCACTACATGTGCAATGTTCGGTCTAGTACAGACCATTTCATACATCAAACTACCAATTGCACTCACACATGGAACATGAGAAATGTCTTCCTCTTCTTGTGTCTTGGGACATTGATCCACATATAACTTTACACCAACAAGAATAATAAACTTGATTGGTTTACATTCCTACACATTAAACCTCTACAATATTGTCTCAACATATTTTTTTTTATTTAGCCAGAGTTTCCTCTTTTTCCGATCTCTTTTAATTTCCATGCCCAAAATGAAATTTGAAGCACCAATATCCTTCATGTCAAATTTAGAGGACAACTAATTTTTCACATCCTGGATAATCTCCTTGTTGTTTCCTATCAGCAGCATGTCATCCACATACAAGACTAAATAAATCAAATGATCACCCATTAATTTAAAATACACAAAATGATCCTCTTTTCTTCTTGTGGAACCAAGTCCCAACATTTAAGTATCAAATTTTTGATACCACCTCCTTGGTGATTGTTTTAAACAATACATGGACTTTTTCATCTTGCATACCAGCTCCTTCTTTCCCTTCACAACAAATCCTTCTTGTTGCTCCATATAGATTTCTTCTTCCAGATCCCCATGTAGGAATGTTTTCTTCACATCCATCAGTTCTACTTCAAAATCAAATGCAACAGTAACATATAACAAAAACATTATATAGGTTAACTTGGCAACAAGAGAAAAAATCTCACCAAAATCAATTCCGTCAACCCGGGAATAACCCTTTGCTACTAACCGAGCTTTGTATTTCTCCACTTTTCCTTCTGCATTTAATTTATTTTTAAATGCCCATTTTCTTCCAATGGGATATATTTCAGTTAGAAAATCCACTAGATCCCAAGCCTCATTCTTATCCAAGGCTTCCATTTATTCGTCCACGACCTTTTTCCAGAGATTTCCATCCTTTGAATCCACTTCCTTCCTAATAGTTCTAGGATCATAATCAGTAATAGACAAAAAAAAAATTGAACAAAAATCAGATGGGGTATACCTTTCCGGTAGCCTTCTTTCTTGAACCGATCTCCTCAATATTGGAGTATGAGGATCTTCTTCTTCTTATTCCCATTTTTTTGTAGAGTCTAATTCATCATCCTTTAAATCAAACTCTATTTTCTCTAGTTCTTCCTTACTTGGTATGACTTCTTGTTTAACAACATCCTTCAATTCTCTAAATACCACATCTTGGATATACACTACCTTCTTAGTTTCCGAGTTCCAAAGATTATAACCTTTGAGACCATATTTATATCCAATAAAGATACAGTTTTCAGCCTTCTTATCTAGCTTACTCATGTTTTCCTTTGGAACATGAACATATGCATCACAACCAAATACCTTGAGATGTGTGACAGAAGTTTTCTTACCAGTCCATACCTCTTGTGGGGTCTTGTCATGCAGCACTGATGAGGGTGATTTATTGACCAGGTAACATGCAGTACCCACTACCTCTGCCCATAATTATTTCCCTAACTCGACACCACTAAGCATGCACCTTGATTTTTCCATCAAAATACTGTTCATCCTTTCTGCAACTCCATTATGTTGAGATGTATATGGAGTAGTCTTCTTCCTTGATATACCACACTTATTCTAGAATTATTCAAATTCATTCCCACAGAACTCTCCACCATTATCTGTCCTCAACACCTTAATTATTTTCTCTGTTTAATGCTCAACAAGAGCCTTAAACTATTTAAACATGTCAAAGACTTCTTATTTCTTCCTAAGGAAATATATCCAAGTATTCCTTGAGAATTCATCTATAAATGAGACATATTACATAGATTTTCCCAATGATGGGACCAAAAAAGGTCCAAAAACATCATTGTGAACTAGTTGTAAAAATACTTCTGCCCTCGTTGCACTAGAGGGGAATCTTACCTAATTTTGCTTCCCATATACACAATGTTCACAGAAATCAAAATCCATAGAGAAGTTAAACATACCTTCAACCATACCTTTACCGTGTAGTAGTCGAAGACCCTTCTCTCCGATATGACCTAGTCTTTGATGCCACAACATAACCTTTTCTTCAGAGACTGTAGGAGTTCTTTCTTCTTCAACTCGAATATCAGGAACAATGGAACTATTACACCCATCACTAATAATTCTTCCTTGCAGCTTATACAGAGTTCCAAACTGAACTCCCTTCAACAACATCATTTATCCTTGAACCATCTTGCAGGTTTCCTTTTCAAATATTGTTTTTACCCCTGCATCGTCCATTTTTCTTACAAAAATAAAAATTTTGGCCAATCCAGGGATGTGCAGAACACCAGGTAGTGTTCTGATCCTTCCATATATGAGCCTGAACTTGAATTTTCTTCTAACTATGATTTTGATTTTCGAGACATCACCTAGGGAAAAATTACCTCATCATACCTTTTATATTCACAAAACTACTCCATGTGGGGAGTCATATGAAAGGATGCACTTGACTCAACAAACCATGCCTCATGATCTACATGTGTGCTTGAAGAAGCCAAGGACTCATCCCCTCCTTCATCCTTGGAGGTATTTTCTTCTATAGAAGGATATTCTTCAGATACCTTCTTTTTCTCAAATTTGGATCTACATTGCTTATTGTAGTGCCCTTCTTTTCCACATCTCCAACATATCTTTACAAAATTTCTGGGAGATATATATCTACCCTTAGACTTAGATCTCCCACTTGAGAAATTAGATCTATTTCTTTCCTGGGAGAATCCTCTTGCAAATAATGTGTCTTTTCTTTATCCTTCCTATTAACATTGAGAGTCTCCCTCAGATTGCGAAAGGATAAGCCCAATACCCATCATAATTTTTGGTGGATGTTGGTTTCATGAGTGGAGGTAAAATGGAAAATACTGAGTACAAGAATGATTCTAACATAGAAAATGGGTAGGCAATGCATAGGGAAGTGAGGGCCTCATTAACTTCAATAAGTGAATTGAGTTTAAGAGCAAGGAGAAGGAAGTCTTAGTGAGAAAGTGGACAAGTCTGCCATGGGCATCAAGCTTTCAAGTAGCTTGGTGAAGAAAAACTCATGCTCAAGAGCACTCTTGAACTCAAGCTTCAAACACTGAAATATGTCATAGGAACACAGTCACAACAACATAATGATCAAACCTACATCACAATGCAACTACGACAAATCGACTATATCCTCCATGTTCGAGCCTTTTAGCATAACAGGGAATAAGACAACAAAATCTGACTAAAACCGGTCAAAACAATACTGTAATCAAACCTACATTACAATAAATCTACAACCCTCGACTAGATTCTCCATGCTCGAGTGTTTTAGCATAGTTTTTATAGAGAAATGAGAGAAGTTGAATTCTATTAATGTGAAAGTATCAAATTTGATACATAACCAAAGAACAACTCTAGCATCAAAACATTAAAAAATAGGGATCTCTGCTCAACCAGTTGATGACCTTAACAAAATATCAAAACTACCTATTTATACTCACACCAATCCACCACTACCAGGACTGTGACATGTCTACTACATTCAAAGCCTTTCATCTACACTTTCTTTTGTCAGATTGTGCATGTATCCCTCTGTCAGATGCAAGCTCAGATCAACATGGGTCTGTAGGAAAATATGTCCACAGGGGTACCATGGGCTGATGGTTCAGTCCCCATGGTTGGACCTTCCATGCCTTCCATTTATGGAGTGAGTCGAGGTTTCAACCACCGGCTCTATTTTCATTAACTTCCTCCTCTCAGGATCACAACGAGACTTAATGCTCAGGGGGAGGCCACGTGCTACTCTTGGATAGGACGTTATATGAGCACATGATTGTGGAGCCGTCAAAAGCGGTTTAGAATCACACCACTTTTGAGCCCACAATTCACCACCTTCCGCCACATATTACTTTTTCCTTAACATGGTTTCAATTGCGGGACCACTCAAGAAAATTATCTCCTGAGCATGTTGCATCCCCACAATGAACTATGGCCATAGATCTGGTCCCGATCTGAGATCTGGGTGCACCTTCTAGATTTAGTGCCATTGCCAAGCTTAATGGCCCACCAAATTTAAGGTCCTATAAAATTGTACCTTGGAGGTGGGCTTTACCCTTTCCTTTGGCTCCTTCATAGACATGACCTGGGGCTATGACCTCATGCATATATATGATTACGAGTGTGACCAAGAGTGGTTTGGAAACAATATTCTTTTGTCCCAGCAATTCACCATGAGCCACCACCTATCCCCTTCTCAAAACCATGGTTCTGATTGAGGCCCGCCCTCAAAATGTTAAAGATCGAGAACCTTCTGACCCTACAATCAAGCGTGACCACTGATCTCACGATATCAGATGAGGCCCTTTGATCAACGACTTATCTCTGGCTCTTTCAAATTGACAGATCATATCTACTCTTTCTCAAATCGATGACCGCGATTTGTTTCACAATTTTGGGATTCAAAGTTTCAAATTTCAAACTACCTTTAGCTGCTTTTACTTAGAGATATGGATCTAGTGACGTGTGGCCTCCTGAGATCGACAACCGATATGATTTCAAGAAAATACTTTGAAGCGATGTATCAGAGGATGCATGGTGCCCCACAGATCGATGGTCCAGATTCACTTCAGGCTTTCAAAACTTCTGGCTTCGAGAGTTTCAAATATGAAACATGAAAAATATCCTGAAGGAAAATTGTCAAAGTGACGTGGTGGCCCGACGTCATACGATGTCATGAATTTCGATGTGTCATGAAAATAAGGGTGACATGTGTCATGAAAAAATGAGCTGGAATGAGCACGATGTGTCATGATTGGTGAGTGTGTCACGTGATTTGACACTTCGAGCTTCGTCTCTTCAAGGCTTCGGCTCTTTGGGACTTTGACAGTTCGACCATTTGGCCTTAAGACATTCAGTGCTTTGGGACTTTCGAACTTCAGCTATTCATTTCTTCTGTGTTTTGGTACTTCGGGACTTCATATAAGTGGTGCTTCGGGGGCTTCAGTGCTTCGGGACTTCAAGACTTCAGCCATTCGGCACTTCAGGCTTCGACCCTTCATGATTTTTCAATACTTGACTTTCATGATTCTCTGGAGCACTAAACTCTGAAGTGAGGGATCTGCGTCTATGTGAGTTCTTTCTTTGGATGGCTCAGTTCATTTCGGGAGTTCGGGCTTTGTATCTTTGGAAACTTTGTTCCCTTCTCACTTCAAATCTCCCAAAGGAAAAAATATGAAGTGAATGATTTGTTACTATGTGTCCCCTCCAATGGATCGTCCAGGTTCAATTCAGGCCTTTGACACTCTAGGGCTTCTGGAGGTACTGTCTCCAAGATCAAGCACTCTAGTTGATTTTATATCAACGGTCCATAGTTGTTTCGGGAGTCTGGGCTTCGACTCTTCTAGAATTTTATGCACTTCTCACTTCAAATCTATCGAAGCTTATTTCCCCGAACCCTCGGATCGGTTGCCATCTGTCACCCTCAAGATGTATGGCTCATGTTCGCTTCGAGCATCGAGACTTCAGACTTTTGTCTCTGGCACTATAATTGGTTCAATTTTGAGATTATGAATACCCATGAGCCACTGATTTAAACTCCACGAGGGATCCCCACCACTGAAAAATGAACCCTCATGTTGCTTGTGATTCGAGCCCAAAATGGACTGTTATGAAAGTTGCGCTTGATGTCCATGGTTGCAGCCTGTGTGAATAAGGACTTGGGTGACTTGTTGTGGGATGGGAAAATAGAAGGACTAGAGACTGAAACAAAACATGCGAGTGTTCATCCTCCGGGAAAAACATAAAGGCTTCAAGACAAAAAAAAAATTGGGTAAGGAATCAAGAGAAACCAGGTTGCTTAAAGAAAAAGGGGCAAACAAAAACCGATTTTAATAGTCGAAAGGGAAAAAATTTAAGACTTGTCCTACAAGAAGGAGAGAGAGACAGGGCAAGGATACATGCCTCATTATTGACAAAACACACACACACTACTCTTGA
Source organism: Picea glauca (assembly GCA_000966675.3). Classification (NCBI taxonomy): domain Eukaryota; kingdom Viridiplantae; phylum Streptophyta; class Pinopsida; order Pinales; family Pinaceae; genus Picea; species Picea glauca. The sequence goes on along the minus strand of JZKD02S1785358.1, from coordinate 430,904 downwards.
AAACTATATGTGATAACACTTCCATATTATTCTATCTCATATCCTCCAACAACAAGGATGAGACCACTTCATCAAACTTCAAAAAAATTGTGTTACTACCTATGGGCACAACCAGACTATCCCACAAGTCTAGTAAAGAACACAATAAACTGATACACTTATCTTCATCTAAAATTTTAATCTCAAAAGATACTAACTGACTTACCACAGTATTGAAGGTGTTCAAATGCTCTGCCACCGAATCTCCATCTCTGATCCTCAGATTATACAACTTCTTTCTTAGGAATAGTTTATTTACTAGGGACTTAGACTGATACAACTTCCCCAACTTATCCCATAAATCCTTGGTTATAGCTTCCTTTAACACATTCAATAATACTACATCTGAGATACACAGTCATATTTTTCTCTTCGCCTTCCGATCCAACTTGTTCTGGTCATTTCCTGAAGTTATTGTAGGTGCAGTACCTGGATCTACCATGGTCCACTAATATTTTTCCACCAATAGATCTTTCATCTTTAGCTTCCACAACTCAAAATGTTTCCCATTAAACTTCGCAATCTCCATTTTCGAATCGCTCTCCATTTCTTTTCACGTGAAAAATCAATACCAAAGATCTCCCACTGTAACAAGGCTTATCACAGTCCTGATCCAAACCATTGACCACAAAGGCGTACCCCTGATGCCAACAAAGCTCTAACACCAAACTTATGTTTTAACCTTATACAATATTTACTTCAAACAAAATTTCAGTAAAATAACAGAAAATATATAATGGCAAATAAAAACATTACACAGATATTTTTCCCATGGAAACCCAAAACCGGGAAAACCAACATATTCTATATTCATTCAGAGTGATACATTGTCTACAATACAATATACATATATGATCCAGCGACATCCAAAACCCTAAACCAATGAATTGAATTAGTCAACAACCCTAATTCCTTAACCAGAAATAGAAAACCATCGGAAAAAAACCATATGTCGAAAAACCACCCAACAATGGACACAAAAATTGAGGCAACATGAAAAGAAAGGGAAAAATGAGACACATTTCTCGAGGAAAAACAAATTTCTCAAGGAAACTTTTCCTACACTCCCCTCAACCCCCCCTATGTTCCCATTGAAATGTAGATACTACTACTCATGCAAATAATATAACACATACCCAAAAAAGATTTGGGAAGCAAAGCAGATCAAATATGAGGATAAAAAACTTGCACAGTTAGCTATCATGCTAAGAGACTGCACACTAGATTGGTACATGAGCTTAGCTGTGAAAAATCCACGAGGAACAACAAGGACAATTGCAAATTTCAAGAAGCTATTGATAAATGAATTTAAGAAGCCTAGTTCAAAAGATCAATACATGAATGAGATGATTGAGATCAGATAGAAACCCAAAGAGTTTGTTTGGGAGATTGATCAGAGGTTCAAATGATTGAAGGGTAAATTGAAGTATGTCATGATGGATATGCAACACAAACATCTCTTTTTGAATTCACTGCTACCACACCTAAAATACCCTTTGAGGTAGAAGGAGTTTAAAACAAAGACAGAGGCTCTATAGGAATCCCTACAAGTCAAAGAGAATTAGTATCAAAAGATAGATCCAACAATAGAAGAGATGACAAAGGATCTGAAGAACCTCACATTTTAGCTAAACTAGAATAGGGGTAAAGAGAAAAGAGAAGTTCTTTGGTGTGCCACATGCAGGACAAAAGTACACCACAATAATGAGTGCCCAACTTTCACACAGTACATGGAAATAGGGATACCAAACCCTTTTCCAACAGGAGTACCATGGTGCAAGATCTGTAAAACACATGGACATGACCCATATCATTGTCCAAGGATGAAAAAGTATCAGACAATACCCAATAGTACATATTGCAACTTTTGTAAATTAGTGGGTCATGATGATAAATATTGTAGGACAATGGACTTGATGTGGGAGAGAATGTTAGACACCTATAGGGTACATGCATAAATGATAGGGAAAGTTGCACATCATTCTAACGAGGTACCACCTCCATACAACACTGCACAACAACAGTATAACACTACGCAATTGCAATACAATAATGTATAACCTTTGTATAACCCCACACAGTATAATCAAGTGCCTCGGTACAATGCACCACGATGAGATTGAGGTGGATACAGAGGTGGAGGACTAGGTAGAGGAGGATTTGGAAAGGGTAGAGGTCTAGTAGTATTCTATAACAACCAACATCCAAGACATTATGCAAGGGAATGTCCACTTCCACCTACAACATGTATGTACTGTCGCACGACAGACCATGATACAAAGGAATACCCAACACTTTTGGGAAAAATTCAAGAAAAATGGAATCAATACAATCAAAATGTCTGGTGGATATCTACAAAATACAGGGATTATGGAAGAAATATCAACATAGTTACGTGAGGAGGAGATAAGACAAGAGATGACACAATGAGACAGGATCCAACACAACACCAATGGGTGAAGAAGAATACTGAATCACAGAAACAGTTTGATGCAGGGAAAGAAAAAGAAACATTCAAGGAGGCCAGGTTGGAGTTCCTCACACAAGATGTTTCGTCTACATTAGTTGCACATCATACTCAGAACTTACTAATGTACAATATTTCCTTATCAATGGACCACACCAGTAAAACACAACTTGAAGAGAAAGTAAGTACCATAAATACCTTTCTGCAATCCTATGTTGAACTATTGAATGATCCATCATCTAATATTTTTTTGCAAAATATGTTAGAAATATGTAACACATAGGAAGAGAGGAATTTAGAATAGAAAAAAGGCAATCACCTCCATACGAGAAGGAGGAGAAGTAGACAATTCAAATTAAATTCCAACATTGGAGGTAAACATGCTACCCAAGAAGACATGGAAATGTATGGGAGACCCACCTTAGGCTATTCACCTGTTCAAATGAATCTAGCAAACCAACACAAAGTTTTTCCAATTAGAAGGCTAGAAGGTGTGACAGTAGATCTGGATGGACTATGCACTAAGGTAGACTTTGAAGTGATAGAAATAGTGGATGGCACAAAACCTTATCCAACATTGCTTGGGATGGATTGGGAATTTGATAACCAAACCATAATCAACTTTAAGAAAAGGAATATGACATCTGAATCAAGATAATATAGAGTCATTGCACCATTAGATCCATTAGAAGGAGAAAGGTTTGTAGAGCCCACTTGCCTAGATCTAGAGGAAATCAACCAATTATACAGAACCAATGCACAAGAAGAAGATTATGTCAACCTAACTGCAAATGGGGTACTCAGTTGGAGGAGAATCACATCATGTTCTTTTGATTCAGATACAAGGTTGGAAAATTGGCTTCAAATATTACATGAAGTATCCATAGGAAGGTGCACAATAATAGACTGCACAATGAGATGGGTAGGTACAAAGATAAGAGAACCTACCAGTTTTCATGAGGTGAATGACTTAGAAGAATTCCTAAGAAAATACAAAGATGAAGTGTTAGAGAATCAGAGGCTCTTATCTTTAGAAATTTCACTCAAGGCAACACCTGCAATATGGTGTGGTGCGCACAAAGAAACAATTAAGGACTAGTACCAATGTAAGTGGCTACTGCGCATTAGATTCGACATAGAACAAGGGAGAAATAATATGTAGAGATACAATGGACATGGGACACCAATAGAACATTTGAAGAGATGAAGAACACTATGGAGGATAACACTACCAAAAGAATGGCCTAATCACTTCATCCATACATTAGAAGGAGTTCCAGAAAATTGGTATGTAAACTAGGAACTGCACAGAAGCACTACAGAATGGACAACATTACATCATAATTTCATAGTAACATTCTCATTTGAAATTGAGAACCCCAACATGGATTCAACACTCAAACATATAAGAAGGGCGATATTTATTGATGAACCAGAGGATGAACTCATGACAAAGTATCAATAACAGAACATACAAACAGTCAAGGAACTATTATCATGCTATCATGTGGAAGAAGAAGCACCATATGAATATGACTTGCACAATATTCAGATTACATAAATTTAGGGAGAACAAGAGGTGGAATGTCCATCTATGGAATCAAAATCATTTTTTGCACCTATCAAAGTGAAGAAATTTAATATTGGGACAACATATAAACCTAAAATGGAAAGTATTGGAGACTACTAGGATGAACAAAAAGTAGAGAGGATAATAAAGTTACTGCACGAGTACAATGAACTATTCCCAACAATGTTTATAGAAATGAAAGGCATAGTAGGAGAGCTAAGAGAGATGAATATACCTCTCAAAACTGATGCTATATTTATCCAACAGAGACCTTATAGACTAAATCCAATTTATAAACATAAAGTGAAAGTAGAAATTGACAGAATTTTGGAAGCTGGTATCATAGAACCAGTGGAATGAATGGATCAGCCCCATGGTAGTTAAAGAGAAGACAAAAGGGGGGATAAGGATTTGTGTATATATTAGGAAAATGAATGACGCTTGCCTACATAACCCGTTTCCCACCCCTTTCACAGATGAGGTATTATAGAATGTGGGAGGCCAAGAAGCCTACTCATTTACAAATGGATTCTTAGGTTACCATCAGATCAATATATCCTCATAAGACAAGTACAAGACCACTTTTTCCACTGAATGGGGATCCTACTAGTACATAGTCATTCCTTTTAGGCATAAGAATGCAGTTGCACCAACTATATTTTCAAGGGTAGTAATAGTTTATTTCAAGGAGTTCATACATCAGTTTTTAGAAGTGTATCTGGATGAATGGACTGTATATAGTCTATTAAAAGATCACGTGGAAGTATTAAGGATAGTGTTGGAAAGATGCAGGCAGTGTCATATATCAATGAATATCAAAAAGTGCATCTTTGGGACACCTTTTGGAATATTGTTGGGACATGTAGTGTGCAGACAAAGATTGCTAGTAGATCCTTCCAAGATTGCAGTGATTGTCAATTTACCAGCACCAAAATCAATATGCCAGTTCAGAGAAACATTGGGACATGCAGGTTACTACAGAAAATTTATAAAAGGGTATGTGCAGATCATTTTGCCAATGGAGAAATTGTTAAAGAAAGATACTAAATTTCAGTGGAATGAGGACTGACAGCAAGGTTTGGACACTTTAAAATAAAACATGGTCACAAGGCCTATTCTAGTATTCCTATATTGGGAAAAGACATTCCATGTGCATGTAGAGGCATCATCTATAACACTTGGAGAAATTCTGGCGCAGCTAGGAGAAGGGGATTTGGATCATCCTATAGCATTTGCAAGAAGAAAACTATTTGAATCAAAAAAGAACTACAAAAATACATAAAGAGAAGGCCTGGCTATGGTCTATTCACTACAAAACCTTAGACATTACTTATTTGGAAAACACTTCAATATGTTCACAAATCATTAAGCCTTCAAATACCTAGTAAACAAGCCAGTGTTGGGGTGGAGGATTTGTAGATGGCTATCGTTATTTTAGGAATTTGATTTTGAAGAGATGTCAAACCAGGGAAGATGAATGCAAGACCATATCACCTATAAAGGGTAATAAATGGAGAATAAACTACCCATTTATAAGAAAACTTCCCTGATGCACAATTATTTTCAGTCCAAATAGATGATGAATATTTTGTTGATATTATTGAATAATTGAGTACAAATATTGCACCACAATATTTTAACGCTGCACAAAAGAAAAATCTGGTAGTCAAAGCTGCCAACTATAAATTGATTGCGAGACACTTATATAAAATGGGTGCATACAACATTTTGAGAAGATGTGTACTAGAACATGAAAGGACTAGAAATTTGGTAGAGGCTCATGAGGGAATAGTCAGAGGACAATATGAAGGAAAAAATACCGTACAGAAGGTACTACACATAGGACTATGGTGGCCCACAATTCAAAGAGATTCTAAGGAATATTTCCAAATATGTGGTGTCTGTCAGAGGGTTGGTAAACCAAATAGAAGGGATGAGATGCTCCTAAGACAACAAGTAACTTTGCAGGCATTTCAAAAATGGGTAATAGAATTTGTGGGACCAATCAATCCACTAGAAATAAGGTCAGGAGAAAGATATATTATCATTGCGACAAAATACTTAATAATATGGGCAGAAGAAGCACCAATAAAATATTGTAGCACAGAAATAACAACACATTTATTATTTGAGAAAGTGATCACTACATTTGGCTATCCAAGGATTTTGACTATGACCAAGGAATTTGAAGTCTATCATTAGAAGAGTACAACATACCATCCTCAAGAAAATGGAATAGTAGAAGCCTTCAATAAGATCTTGGAGAATGCTCTGAAAAATATCTTCAATGTCAATAGGGATGATTGGGATTTGAAGATACCAATAGTACTATGGGAATACAAGACTACATGTAAGAAGATGAAAGGACAAACACCATTCATATTGGTGTATGGTCAGGAAGTAGTAGTACCATTAGAATTCTTGGTACCTAGTCTGCGCGTAGAAGCAATCACCAACATGAAAGAAAGAAGCGCAGTGAAGGGGAGGTTGAATCAACTAATGGATATGGAGGAGGATAGTATTCTAGAAGGATTTCATCAAGAAGTACAGAAAGTAATGAACAAATATTGGCATGATAGACATATCAATAGGAAGATTTTCAAGGAGGGAGACCTATTATTTCTCTATAACAGCAAATATTTTCAACATCCCGTTAAATTCAGGATGCATTGGATGGGGCCATATGAAGTGAATATTGTCATAGATGGGGGATCGATATAGTTAAAGGACTTGGAAGGCACATAACTAAAAGGACTGATCAATGGGAGTCGAATGAAACTGTACAAGGACGGTCAACCTCCTAACACCTAAAAGTTCCAATGCAGTAAGAAAACATGTATATAGTGTATGATAGTAGGATTTAAGATAGATAAAATGAGAAAAAGAAACAAAAAGGAGGAAAAGAAGGAAAAAAAGGAAAAATAAATACAAAATAGAAAAGATAGAAAATACAAAAATATTGGAAAATACAATGCACGACAGAAAGTGGACTCAACGCGACGAAAGGAAAAATGTATGCATGAAACATACGGGCGATATAATTCTCACTAAGTAAAGGTTACAACACAAATATGCCATGCACTTGACATTCTCAATGCACTGGAAAAAGGGTTAATGGTCAAAAAAAGAGGAAAAAAATGAAAATGATGATTACGGCAAAAATGCACCAATTGGAGACATTTATGAAATTAAATGGAATGTACACATAAAGAATCATTGCATTAATTTCACCTAGGGAGGCTTATTCGATAAGTTTCATGACATTTTCTATATAAACTGGGAACATGGGGAACATAAGACTTATTGTGAAAATATGAAATTGTAGCGATAGAGAGCACACAGAGAAGAAGCAAATTAACAAAGAACACAATGCGAATCAATTAGAACCCATTCAAAAAAAACTGACTAGTACCCATGATGGCACCACCGAATATGGGAGTGCCAAGCCAAGCATGGAGGAGAACCAGAAGCAGTGTTAGGATACCATATGAAGCCATAGAGGATGAACCGAAAACCACACAGACTAAGGAATTCATCGATGTGGACGTAATTCTGTCACAAAAGACAATAGTAATAGTAATGGAAATCGAACCACACAATGATGCATAGGGTCACACAAAAAATGGCACAGGAAATGTACAACAACATCTGATGGATGAAGAAGCACAACAAACAAATGGTGAAGTCAGTGTGCACACAGAGGATGCAGTGCCAATACCACCCAGAGAAGAATCTGCACAATATCAGGAGGGTCTGGTGGAAGACATTATTGGCCAAACAGACCCTGATGTGGGAAAGAGAGAGATGGAGGTTGGGACCTCATTTCAGATTCCAATAAGAAATGGAAAACAACCCATGGTGTCATCCCCACATAGATAACCCGACACAGCCATCATACTATCATGCACTTCAGAAGGAGTGCAAACCACACCAACACTTTTGGGATGTGTGGAGAAGTTGAAGTATTTGGACCACAAAATGGTCGATGCTAGAAAATTACTCAAATTTGCACAATAGGTATACCTGGGCAGTATAAGGAAATTCCCCTTTGGAGACCCAATCCTACAAACGAAACCATGGGTAGTCGGCTTGACCAACAAAAGCATTCTGAATCTGCTTGAAATTCCCCATTTTGGAAGTGGGAAAGAAGTAAACAATTGCGTCAAGTAGATGATGGTAGTCCTCCATGCAGGATTCTTATGGTTGGAAAAACCCATCTCAATAGACATGGAACTTATTTCACTCATCATAGGGATGCCATCAATGGGTGAGAACCTCGAGAAATACCTAGATGACAAGAAAATGGAAAAATCCTTAGCTGAGGAGATGAATAAAACTTACCGCATAGAGAGGGGCTCACGTGGGATCATAATCAAGAGGATCAACGATGTAACAACAGGGATGGACACCAAGCTCATGGCCTACAAAATGGTTAGGAAATTTTGCAAGGAGGAAGTCCCTATCGGGGTCATCGCAGCTACAGAACAATGCACTAATGGCACTACACTCAGTTGGGCCCCGTATCTTTTAAACTTATTTGTTGAATATTGAAGAGATGCACAGGACTTGGGAACAGGGTTCCACTACTCGTGGTTACTCATTTTGTTCGTGCTGATGGGGTGGAAGGAGCCCCGTACTCTCAATTTTGTGACTGAATCGGTCAATTTCGTGCAACACACTACACACCATTGGGAAGTAATTTAGAACCCAAGAATAGAACTACCAAAATAGGTACCTTTTCCAGGTACTTCAGTGAGATACATGAAAGAGTTGCGAATAGTTGGAGGATTACTCTAGACGTTGTCTCATAATATCGAGACATAGGGAACTTTAGGGCAATGAGGCACAACATGTGGATCCAAGTGCATAGGGATCTAGAGAAGGAATGTCTACAACTGCGATATTTCATCACTGAGAATGACATACAAATGGCAATAAGGGATTGGCATGATGACTGGAGGATTATAGTCTTGACGCAAGAAGTTCCTAAGGGTATAGAGGTAGACACCATTGCATGCAAAAATTTGACAAAGTCAAGGAAACCTAGTCAGAATATGACGTAGCATAAGAAGGGGAGTGCACTGAAGAAGAATACACAGAAAAAAAAAGGACAGTTCCCCATTATATAAAGAACAAGAAGCAGGGGACACCACAACATAAGAAATCCCCTTAGAATCTATTCCATAGTAGACAGGGCCCCCGAAGAGGCCAATAGTACATACGGGTGGATCGTACAAGAGGGAGAAAGCACACAAACAACTGATAGAATACATTATCACGGAGGATGACGCAAACCTCGTGGTAGAAAGGGTGTAGGACCATGCAACAAAATATTTTGAAAAAGTCCATCACCAAAGAGAAAGAATAAATGACAAACTGGCAAGAATAAACCGGATCCTCGAGAAGATCAGATCAACACAGAGGCCTAAAATGGGAAGTGAATCCTTCCTTGAGGAAGAAGAAGCGGCAATAAGAACTACACCAAGGAAGGAGGAAACAATTCGTACTATATCCCAGGCAAGTCTGACTTTCAGGTTAACAACTAATATGTTGCAAATGGATGAAACTACAATACAGATTCCATTGAAGGACCTTGTTGGCCCTCGACCAATTTTGAGAGAACATTGGTCGTATTTTACCATTTTTGGACTTCGATAGGTTGGTTGAAGATGAAGCACCCCGACGAACTGGAGATCGTGGGATCTTTCTTGTTTTGTGGGATTTTTGGGTTATTAGGATTTATATAACGAGTATGGGATGTCAACCCATGGTTTTACCCATATTTAGGCATCATTGTAAATGTATAAATAGATAGCTAAGAGATGTAATAACAGGGGGTGTGCAAGTGTTGGCTGTGTGCAAAGACTTGTAATTGGCCTAGCGAAAGAGAATGTAAGTTTCTTTGTGCACAAATGGTGTATGTAAGGCTTTGTCCTATCAAGGAGTTGGATCAGTGACTTGACCAGATTTTGAAGAAGGTAGATATAGTGTGTTTTGTGTAGATCACTTGTCTGGTGCAAAGATGAGCTCTATGGATTTGTGCACAGGATCAAAAAAATGTAAGGAGATCAAAGAATAATAAAGAAGAAGAAGAGTTGGTGGACGTAGCCCCACACTGGGGTGAACCACTTATATCCTATGTTCATGTGCTTTGTGTAATGTTGTTCATGTTGTTTGTGTGTTTATCTTCTTACTGTATTGATCTTTATATATGTTAGCTAGATGTATGGATTCTTAGTGATCTATTGATGGTAAATGAATGCTATATCTGAGTTAATGCTATGTGTTATGCGGTTAGAAGTGTGTGATATGATCATTACTGTGATGTTCTGTATTTAGGGTTTAATCTGCGATGTGAATGGGATTTATGAACTAATTCATATTGATAGGATAAGTGCTCTGCTAAGTGTTGTAATCAAATATCTATGTCCCAGATAGGTTGTAGACACCTGAGTCCTACAACCCCCCTGCCTCTACCTCGGGTGAGAATTCATCTTCTTTGTAGGTGCTGCCGAAAGGGCCAGTAGTTAGGGTTTTGTTGGTGCATTGTTGAAGCGTTGAACCCAAGGCCTTCGCCTATGCCAACAAATGGTTCCGTTGTCGAGACTTTAAATTGTGATTGCTGCGAACTGAAGAAAATAAAAATCTCTGTGCGTAGATCTGCTATTGTAGTGTGCAATATTCTACTTGACTTGCGAAGCTATGTGATAAGAAAGAAACCCGATTTGAAGAAAAGAGGTAAGATATTAAAGCTTTGTGCTCTGGTAAAGGTAAGATAAGTGGAAAGTTTTTCTTCGACATTATGAATCTAGGTATGTTTCATAGATTTTGTCCTAGTAGGAAAACTAGGGCACAATTAGAAGAAATAATTGATCTGAACATATTTGATAGAAATAGAGAAAGATATGTTATTCCTATGCATAGAAAGAACTTATGGACTAATAAGTGGATGTACGAACCTAGAAAGAATTTTTGCAGATTGCAGGTCCATCACTATGATCCCAATGCATAGTACAGGAAAGGTTGGGGACCATTTAAAAGAAAGAGATGATTGACACTATGTTATAATTGTAGAATATCAGGACACCTTGCTAAGGAATTCCCTGGTAGAGGTCCTACTTGTCTTTGTTAGAAATCTACTGGTCACAAAGTTGAGGATTTCCCTAGAATGCTTGCTAAAGTTGAAAATATGAACATGAGACACGAAAACTATGAAGAAGGTCAAAAGACTAAGGATATGTTATAAAATCAGAAAGAATCAAAGGATATGTTATTATAGATGAAAGAAACACTGAATAATCATAGAGACATCAGTTTACCATGAATTTTAAAACAAAAACAATGTATAGAAACAAGAATAGGAGACTTCGACATAGACTGTGTCTTGGATGAGGAAACACGGGTGAATATCATGCTAGAAAGCACTTAGGAAATCTTGGGAAAGCCTTCTATTTCTCCTTCATTGGGAAGGATAGGATTGTTTAAAGGAAAGGTAATAACCCTATGTGGAAGAATTACTAATGTACCTATGATTTCTCATGACACATCGACTGAAAAAGAATTTGAAGTCATTAATGTTTTTGAGAAAAACACCCCTTTTGCAATTTTGTTAGGAAATAATTGGATTGAGAAGGACCAGATCAGAAGGAAAGTAGAGGAGAAAGATATAGAACAGAAAAAGAAAGAATTAAGGGTCTTCATAGATAGAAATATCGAGCGACTAATGTAATAACAAGAGGATAAGTTGAAGCAACAGAGGGCCAGAGAAATAGTTGTCAAAGTTAAAAGAACACAAGAAGGCTTAGAGAAATTGTCCATACAGGAAAGAAGTGTATTCAACCCAGAAATAGTAAGAGAAGAGGTATTACCTTTGAACCCTTTGGAAGACACTCAATAATGAGAATTTACTACGCTAAGAGACGATAAGAATAATAATGGAAAGAGGAATATTGAGCCTCAAATCACAGGAAAGAAGGCCAGAAAGCTCGGTAAGAAGAAAGCAAAATTAGAAAAACTACAGGAAGTTCCAGAAAAGACTTCGCAGAAGGCAGGCTTGCAGAACTTGAACTTCGTCGAAATAGAATAACAATGTAGAATGGGAATTCACCTTGGAAAAGCTATATGACTATTGGAGGCATCCCTACCATTAGAATGATGCTCCAGAATGGATAGAAACATAGTTATTATCAAAAATATCGTCGTTGGACCATTGAAACCGTGCCATAATGGATGGATTCAGATTGATTGACACATTCCTACCTGTTGGATTAATTCGTTACGATGTTGCCTATTTAATATGTCAGATGATCCACCAGGACCACTTTTTGAAAATTGAGATATTAGAGCTAACAGAGAATTGATTTCATACCGCACTATGTTTTCTATACCTTGTCCTCTGTTTGATTACCTTTTATGTCCGTTCACCTACCCTAACTCCTTGAGTACAAGTGTGAATGTCGAGCAAGCGTAGCGTAGTAGAGAAGTCTGTGAAGGACATTCTTGTAGACCTCATGACTGAGAAATTCATGTATGTAGGAATACATGCATCGTCAACTGGAAGATTGCAAGCACCCCCATAGACTGGATGGAGTTCTGGCCACGCTGCTGAGAAATGAAGAAAACATTGCGATGATCTGGCTAACGTGAAGCAGATCTCGTCGGTCCTTCCAGACTACATCCTTCCTTTGAATGGCGCGGTAAATTGTGACATTCTCCCATGTGAGTTCGAATACACATTGATGATTGCATACCTCTTGAAGGGAATACGCATAGTTGGACCTCATTTGGGACTGATCCTAGCTCTCAAGATCAGTGAATTCAACCTCAAAGACTGAAAAAAGTATGCGATTCTCGCACCTCCTAGGTACCCGATGAAGATGACTGGGAAGAATCCCAAGATAGTATCCCAGTGGTGGATTAAGGAGCTCATGCACTCCTCGATCTTGAACGTGATGAAGATTCCCCACTTCGACCGACATCAGGAGGTTAATGCTTGCATTAAAATCCTCCTGTAGTGCTATCATGGAGGATATATGTGGCTTGGCAGGCGCATGATTGTGGATCCAACGTTGATACACTTGGTGACTAGATTAAGCATGTAGGGACAAGATCCTCACCAGTTCTACCCAGGAAAGACGTCAGATCGCTCCTTGGCCTAGTGTATCAAGGAGGCCTACGATGATGTAGAGAAGGGAAAGTAAGGCTACAAGGTAGCCTCCATCTAGGATGGCATAGTGCTCCTAGCTTGTCAGCTTATCATTCGCAAGCTCATCTAAAAGAACCATCTGACACAGGTCACAAGGTTCGTAGTCAACCTCGTAGGAAAGTGTGTCGAAGGAATGTAGATGAACTGGTTGATTTACCTCGTCAATGAGTTGGAAAAGGACTGCCACGAAGTGTAATACCAAGGGTATGAGTTTCATTTCAAATTAATTTTGATCTTGATCACATTTGTCTCATGGAAAATGATGGAAGGAGCATCCTTCCCGGAAGTTGAGCCATCATAACCGTTGGTCGTGTGTTGTTGGGTATTCTACCCTACGGACTAATAAGCTAGGGCTCTAAGCTCATACGCAGATCATGACCCTCAAGACTTAACTTTTAACCTTCTACCCGAATCTAAAACCCCTT
>JZKD02S1785358.1:406349-417188 GCA_000966675.3 Picea glauca | reverse complement strand
GTTGGTGCTTCCAATGAATGTAATTCTTCAAGACATATAAGAAAAAGCATTCTGTGGTTTTCTCCCGATTTGGGTTTCCATGTAAAATACTGGTGTACTGTGTATGTGTGTGATTATTTATTGATTACTGCTCATTATTGGATAATAATTCTATATTGATATAACATTTGAAGAAAAAAGATTATAATTATGTTATTACTGATTCACCCCCCCTCTCATTAATGCAACAACTATGCCAATCAAGTTGAGATTTAATGGGCCAGGAATGAATACGAAAATAGTCCAAGAAAATTGAAAGAATTGAAGTATTTAAGAGAGGGCCAGCTGAATCATTGGGTTTAGTAAATTAAATGGTTTCTGAAGACCCAAGATAAAAAAGAAAGCATGATTGGATATGTAATTTACTCATATAATCTATTTGTTCAGAAGGATCCAAGTAATAGATGAATTTAGAAGATTAAATAACAACATAATGTGTGGTTGAAAATGTAAAAGTGGCCAAGAGAGGATTAGCCTTAAAATTTCTAAGGGAAAAAATAATAATGTGTAATGATGATATAAGTTGTTGTAATTGTTGTAATTGTTAGAAAAATAGGTGTGCTCATTTAACCATAGACAACATAGCAATATTTTCTCCCAACCATAGGTCGAAGCCACCCACGATCAACTTAATCTTGAAAGAGAATAATTATGGAAGCAAACCCTAGGCCTAATATCCAATCAATGTAGCGTACATCTCTCCATATCTAGTGCACAAGGCAGAAAGTCCAAACCATAAACAAGATAAATTCCAAGCCTAAAACCGAAAATACAAGTTGTCGTAGCTGCAACTACAACTACTCTCCAGACTTGCACACATACTAAATTTTTGTAGTGCACACTATATTTCTATAGTTGCAAGTTGTGTGTGTCCAAATGAGCTCTGGAATCATGTATTTATACTACTCTTTCTTAGTTGTCTAGGCTGACTTCTCTTTCTGGAGGCTAAAAACTCAGTATTAATTATTTTCTTTAGCCAACTTGTCTTCTAGGGTTATGTTCAATGCTTTAGGGTTTCTTCTTGCTTCCCAAAATATTTTATTCTTGTCAGGGTTACACATGGAGGTTTAATACCTCTCGCAACTAACATAATATCAACACTCCCTTCTAGCTAGGGAGGTATTTACAGGTAATGGTCCTGAGAACAAACATACCATTCAACATGTAGCATCATCATATCCACACATGCTATCTCATGATCAAATCAAAATCACCATCATCGCTATCAGTATCATCTGATAGCATCAATTGTATCATCTCTCAAATCCACACTCCATCTGAGTACTTAGGCATGATGTTGGATAAGTTACTGACTCCACAGAGTGATATAAGAACCATTCTTCTAAGTCAGACATATTTCCTAGAATAATAACTATTCCAGTAGATGTTGGAAGTGACTCCATGGGCTACAAAGACTATTCTTATAATCCAAACATACATCCTAGAAGAATAAATGTCCTAGACCATTTTCTTCCCAAAGAATGTCTATCCACCAACACATTGACTATCCATCTAGTTGATAATAATTTCCAAAACTACTAATAGTCTTCAAGGAAATCATAACAATGCCATTCAATAGAACACAATCGTGTCTATCCATAGTAGTACACAACTACTATCCAGTGTACAAAATCACACCAAGTAGCACACAACTACTTAATCAGTGAAGCATAGTCACAACCAATGGAAAAAATCTAACACAGTAGCGTACATCTATTGTACAGAGACATGTAGTCTCCACAACAATCATATCATCTGATATCAACCTGCATAAAACAATATCATGATACAAGATGAGTCATCTAGGACATTCTTCCACTCACATCTATGAGATCTGGAAGACAATATTGCCTCAGAAGGTAAAACATTAGCCATGGGATATCTGGACTATTCTTCTCAAGAATAGAAGAATAATTGTCCCTAATTTTTGAGCCTGGACCATTCACCTAACTAGACCATTCCTCTAGCACTAATCATAGTGCAACCTGGAGAGAATGAGTCTGCCCTAGGGAATGTCTATCCCTGATTGATGAAATTGGACCAATCACCTAACTAGGCCATTCCTCCAACACTAATCATAGTTCAACCTAGATATAATGAGTCTTCCCTAGGGAATGATTGTTTGGACCATTTCCTAATGGAAATTACTGTCCTGCACCAACCCCCAAAATGGACCATTCTTCGAAACTAATCACAACTATGAACTTCAAAAGAATGACTACCTTGTGAGGTAGACCATTCTACTTGACCACTACTTAGAGTGACTTACAAGAAGAATGAATTTCCTAGACCATTCTCCCACACTGGCCCCAAGGAGAATCATTGTCTATGGTACATCATCAATTTATTAGACCATTTTCATTATGAAAATGACTATCCAATATGGACCATTTTTTGAACTGGAAAACTCATGTCCGTCAAAAATCTCAAACCACTTTCCAAACTGGAAAGGAATTGGTCATATTGGACCATTTTTCAAACTGAAAAATGAATTTCTATAAATCAATAGCATATCATTGCTCCTTCCCAACCTAGGAGTAATCTCTTCCTTTTTCAATAAAAAATTCTTCTCCACGAGCCCCATCTTGTTTCTTGAGTATGCAAACTTTTCATCTTGGACAAAGGCTTTACCAAAATATTTTCTATCTGGTCATTTGTGGAGATATATTGTAGAACCACTTCTCTTTTCTAACTTCATCACGAAGAATATAATGCTTGATATCAATGTACTGCGATCTGTCATGGAACACTGGTTTTCTCTAACAAATTCATATAGCTCTGATCATTACGATATATCATGGTCAAATTCAACACTTCCATTTCCTGCTAGCTCATGACATCGTGGAAAGGCTCAAACTGAAACATATCCAAGTATCACTTCTTCTGTCATCATGAGAATTTTCCATGGATTAACAATCCATCATCCCAAAATTCTGAGTAACTATTCTGATACACTATCTATGTCATAGAAAGTTTTCACCATGCTTCTGTTGTGTATGAGATACTCTGCATCAATTTGTTTGAATCCATACAAGGTCTTCTTATATCTACATGCATTGGTATATTTCTGGTATAAGTTTCTTTATCACTTGCTTTATTGGGAAGAACAGTCTTTTACATGTAAATCCCAATCCATGGATACTACAAAAGGTATATCTAGTTTACTGGAACAAGTTGTCATAGTATTCTCCCTCCTTCTAGAAGAACCTATGAATTTTGCAATGCTTCCATTCAAAAGTCTTTTTCACATTTTATTACATACACTGTTCTTTATCATAACATCCATTTATTTTGCTTGGTTGCTTCTAGTGGGTTCAAACCAAGCTAGTAGTCTTCGTGATTCTCAATATAGTAACTGGTTTTTTTGTCTTTTATTTCTTTCTTGGAATATTCATGTTCCTCCTCATGTTTTTCTTTACCTATTGGTTCCATGGAGTCTTATATAGACTACATTCCCTGAAGATTCCAAATTCCTCCTTTCATCATGGGATCATGAATGTATATGGACAACCGAGAATACTTTAAGGCTTATTTTCGAAGAAGACTTCTTCTAAACATGTGTTGCTTATCATGGATGGTAATTTCAATGGGAACATAGAAAGATACTTCTTAATCCTCAATGGATCCTATAATTTAGGATCAGCTCCCTCCTAATCCTTGCTTCATGCATGAATGCATGATCTTCTTTTGGAATTATGTAATCAGCTCCCTCCAACTAAGAGAGTCCACACTTCCATTTGCATCCTTATTACCTTCTACAAAGTGTCACAAGTCTTTTTCTAATTTCCTCTTGATTGTTGACTTCTTTCTGTTTTGACTTCTTCGAGGTTTCTTCAAGTTTGATTATGATTTTGGCTTATCTGGCTGTTGTTACTTATATAATATCTTCCACATGAATTTTTACCAAGGATTGTCAACATACTTCATCTTTTCATGTGTATTGCTTGACTTGTAGTCATCATCATAGAAATACTTATATTGTTATTCTTCCATAGGTATTGTTTCACTTGAACATATTATCTTCTAAGAAATAGATATGCAATATATGTATAGAAACTATGTAAACTCTACAAGAACTTTGAAGAATATTTTTACACCAACTTAGAAGAAGAAGTTTGTTTTATCCTACTTGGCCTTCTTTGAGGGTTCCCTTTCTTAGTCAACTCATGATTCATTTGTTTCCTTCCTTAAGACAAACTTCCTCTTTTTCCTGAAATTCTTGAATTTTGTTGTGAAGGCTTGATCATCGTATTTCCTTTGGAATTTCTCTTTTGCGTTAATCCTTGATTATTCTTATGCACTACAAGTCAAAATTTCTTCAAATGCGGGATACTCCTTTCTTGTTTCGATGATTGCGACAAATACATCCCATGCCTAGGCCATTGAGTACTATATTTACCAGTTCCTTCTCTGAAATGATTTCTTCAATAGCTTGTATTTGATCTCTCAACTGAGAGATTCTCACAAGGTACGATGTTATGTTGTCATCATCATTCAATTTCATGTCACATAATTCATTCTTCATACTCATTACTTTTCCAATGTTTCTAAATGAGAATAGGTTAGTTAGGGCATCATACATATTCTTAGATGAGTCAAGATGACAAATGTAGGGTATCAAGTGGTCTTTTACAGAGTCCACTATGATACTCATGGAATTGATGTCATTGTCCTTGAACTTCTCCATAATTGCAACGTTCTCAGGTTCCTTCTTTTTTCCTTCTTCAAACTGTGGTTCCACAATATTTCCTTTCACGATATCCAACACTTTATTCTTAGCAATGATGAGTTCAATCCTTGTCTTCCATACTCTGAAGTTAGAATCCATTTCTAACTTGTTTTCTAACTTCATAAAGTAATTCATGACAACTTTGACTTGGTCAACCTTTGACTTGAACTTGGTCAACCTTTGAATTTGACCAAAAACTCAAAATTGACGTCTTGTCATGCTAAGAGCACTAAGAGATGTCCTAGGCTAGGATGCACTAGGCTATCTAGAAATTAGGTCAATCTCAACACTCAAGGTGCCCCAACAAGAGGGTTAGGGTTTTGTTGCTGTAACAGAAACTTTGACTACAACTGCAAATGTAACTGAGCAAATCCTTCCAATATATCTTCCAGCGGTTAGACTATCTGAAGATAGTGTGGGCCCATAAACTATTAGAAAAATAGGTGTTCTCATTTAACCATAGACAATATATCAATATTGTCACCCAACCATAGGTCAAAGCCACCCTCGAGAACCTTAACCTTGACAAAGAATAACTATGGAAGCAAACCCTAGGCCTAATATTCAATCAATGTAGCATACCTCTCTCCAAATCTAGCGCAAATGGCAGAAAGACCAAAACATAACCAAGATAAATTCCAAGCCTAAAACTGAAAATACAAGTTGCATTAGCTGCAGTTGCAACTACTCTCTAGAATTGCACACTTACTAAATTTCTATAGTGTGCACTAGATTTCTGTAGTTGCGAGATGTGTGTGTCCAAATGAGCTCTCGAATTCTATATTTATACTGCTCTTCCTTAGATGTCTGGGACAAATTCTCTTTCTAGAGGCTAAAATCTCAATATTAATTATTTTCTTTAGCCAACTTGTCTTCTAGGGTTATGCTCAATGATTTAGGGTTTCTTCTTGCTTCCCATAATACTGTATTATTTTCAGGGTTACAGGTGGAGGTTTAATACCTCCCACAACTACCATAATATCAATAGTAACAACAATTAAGATATGGCATGTTGGATAGCCATACATAACACAAGGAAGATGGAATGCACATTCATTTATAATATATATATATATATATATAAACATGAAAGTTGCTAATGATGGTTGTTGTGCCAAAAGAGAGAGATTTATTGCATGATTGCAAGTGGTTCAGATGATATTGCTGCATATGGAAGTTATCCATATGAAGGTAGAAACAATAAACTAAAATGTTTGATTTAATATTGACAAAGGAGGCATGAAAATGCCTATTGATGC
This sequence comes from Picea glauca, assembly GCA_000966675.3. NCBI lineage: Eukaryota > Viridiplantae > Streptophyta > Pinopsida > Pinales > Pinaceae > Picea > Picea glauca. The sequence continues at coordinate 411,161 of JZKD02S1785358.1, read as the reverse complement.
CATCTAGTCATGTAGCATCAATTCATTAATGACAACTATGCATGTACCAATTTGTATGTATTATGTTGCATAATAGATGAAGGGATTTAGGTGACAATTCCCTCAGCTACCGTCTATTTATAAAATGCCATTACTGTATGATTTTGAATGCATTGATGGATTATATACCATGTAGTATGGTAATACCAAGGGACTGAATTAAAAACAAAAGTTGTTAGGCTTTGAGTGCATCCATATGACACAATAATAATCCATGAACTTCTTGGTTATGAGATAGTAATAAAATTAATGAAGGGGTGGGGTATGACCCTATTATAAGAATGAATGCCAACAAAAATAGTCATGTATGAAACTATGACATGATTGGTTAAGCTATGGTGCCACACACGTGTCCAATGAATTTCCTACTTGTAATTAATGGTTGGACTGCAACCTTTTTGCTAACATTATAGAACACCACATAATTTTATTCTTGATATAGTGATCAGGTCGAAATGGGAGGTATCCAAATGGATGAATAGGAAATGAGAAGTGTATGGAGTATGTGTTTGTGCATTGGCCAGACCATCTAATTATCATGGTGGGAGGCATGATTTAGAACAAGGCTTTCTAAGTGCAATGTAAGATTTCCTTAGAAATATGTGCATGGAGAATTTCATTCATTCATGTAGTAATTTTGCACTCATGTATGCTAACATAGAGTGTGTATGATTGAAGACTTTATGGATTTCATTTTAGAAATGCATGTATACAATATCTTTTGTACAGATGATCATGCTAGTAGTTGAGAAGTGAGATCCTGAATAATTCTTGAGATTGTTAACAATCATGAATTGTTAAGTAGCACAACAAGAGAGTTGTAGATTGAAGTAGTCACATAAGGATGAACTACATGGAATTTTTTGGTTCAAGGAACACAATGATAAAATAATTTTGATAAGGAAAAGTTTGATTGTTGATAAAATATATGCAGAGAATGATAAGCTCATGTAACTAGTAGTTTGTTAGTTATGATTGAATTGTTGCATGTGTACAATTCTAAAATCAGTTTGAGAGTTTGATTAAAAAATGTAATAAAAGTATGTTATTCATTATATACTGACCATGTTTTTGGATGAATGCAAGAAGAAATTAATGCAGGGAAGAAGTTCCAAATATGGCATTGTCGGAAGCCACAATGAATACTAATGCATGCTATAGAAACAACCAAGCAAATATGAGATGAAAATTCATATTTTTTTGAAATGTTGATTTTTCCTTGGGAAATAATTTAGAATTTCGCAATAAAATTCTATAAAATTGACTCTTGATGGCTATATGTATATACTGCATATGAGATAATATTTATTAAAACTGGAACACTTGAGAAGAGAAGCTACATTTGGGAATATTAGAGCCCTCTAATTGCAAAACCTTAGTAAGGGTATGTTAATAAGTTGGTGCTCTCCTTGTGTGTGAAATCCTTGGATAGATGGATCACTGAAGGACTATATATTAGTGAAAGGATACCTAAGCCTAAAAGGTTGAGTGCAACAATGAAGGAGAACCATAAATATGTCACAATGAGATGATTTTTTTATCGAAACAACTCTATGGAAAAAGAGGAAAATACTTCTAGATGAAGTATGAAGATAGGACTAGAAGGATAACAAGCTTCAATGGCCAAGGAATGGAGTTTTTTGGAAATTTTTGGAAAGACAATTGTATTGATGCATTGAAGACAATGCATAAATAAGGGGGAAGGGAATTTAATACCCTAGCTTGACCCCAGTTGTAATTGAGCATATAGGCTGGTGATATGTTTTACTTTGAGGCCAGAGTGTCTGTGTACTAAATAGGCTAGTGAGACAGATACTAAAAGGCCTGTAGGCCTATCCTATGCATTATGTAATCATAATAGGATAATAATAAAATCACACTATTGCATGGAGAATGATGCAAAAACAGAGTAAGGGGGTAAACTATACAAGAAAAAGGGAAAAGGGGCTAAGAGTCTTAGGTTAGGGGTCTAATCCTAGGGGGCTTAAGCCAAGAGAATATTTATTAATATTTTCTAGGAAAATTAATTTATAGGATACATCAATTTAACCTAAGTTTAAGAAGGAGGGGGATGAATCACTAAGTTGTTCAAAAGGTATTTTTTGAGATGAAAAGTGGAATCTCATAAACATGCAAATGAAATGGGAAATATTAGTGCATTTCCACCATCATTCAATGATTCCATCTTTTCATTTTGGGGGGACACTCAAATTCAAGGAGCCATCCATAGTGTACCTATGTTTAGATATCTTTGGATCATTTTCCGGTGAATTGGAATTGAAGAGGTGGGTTTTCATGGCCATGGGATGTTGAAGAGGTGGGTTTCCATGCCTATCATCCTTCTCTTCATGTGGGAAAAGTGTTGTAAAAAATGGTGGGATGTTAGGACCATAATCATTCTCTCCAGGTGAGAGAACTACTAGGAATTTATTTCCCAAGGTTCCAATAGTAACTACAGGGCTCAAAGACTTCATGTTGGACTTATTGTTGAAGCCCATAAGATAAGTGGGAAGCTGATGTGGTACACTTCCTGGGTGGGACAAGAATGTGGGTAGATCAGAGACTATAGACAGTTGGAGTTGGCACTTAAATTTGAGTATTATTGTTGTTAGCAAACTTAGTCTGGGATAGGAATCCGTTTTTTCCCAAGTGGAGTTTAAGACCGGCTCAGGGGTGACCTGATGCCATTTTTTGGGCAGCAGAGTCTATGGTTGGGAGGAAATTATGCACGAAGTTGGTTATATTCCATAAAGACAAGTGCTTTATCTGAGTATTTTACTTCATTACTGTGTGTAATTTTGTACTCAATTATGGGTAATTTGTAATATAATTATGCTTCCATGTATCTTCTATTAGAAAGGCACAAAATTTTAAATTACATGATTGTTGTTATGAGTTTTCACTATTGTAATTATCCTTGAATAGTTACTACCAAAATTGTTTATAAATGGTAATTATATGTTATAGACAATAGCATTTGTTGTGGTATCTATGCTTGTGTGTACGTGATGCTAGAATCACCTGGAACTATACATTCTATATGCACACAGAGTTATACAAATATTTATGTGTTCTTTCCAAGGGTATTGGATGTGGTAATGATACTTGGGAATATATTTTTGGTATTCTAAAAAATTATGTTTATATGCAGAGTTTCCATTTAACTCAATGGTTACATAATTAGGAAACTAGATGTAGAGTAGCTAACACTAGCTGAGAATGCCCTAGTCTAGGTATGAATAGCCCATATGGCATGAATCATTACTCACGTGGTGATGAAAAAGAACTTAATTGGTAGATAAGGATTGAAAATAATCCTGAAGGCTTGGTAATCCTTAGAAATTATCTAAGGAAGAACCAAATTTAGCTAAGCCATGAAGAAAACTGTTAAAACTATGAAATCTCGTGTCTTTCCCCAAAATAATTACAACCATCGATTTCAGCACAAAAAATTAATCCTAACCATTGGTTGGGGTTCCTCACATTCGAGGGCTTGTTGAGGATTGTGACCATTGTCTACCATTGTATCCATCAGGATGGGCATCGAACGATCTGAGTCAATGATTGTAGTAGAGACATCGAAGTAGCTTGATATATGGTACTCCGATAGAAAAGATTTGAGGAGCGATAATGGCCATTGATCGGAGTCGGTATCATAGGATACTGACCGATGGTTGGAGCATGTATATCAAAGCATTATAGAAAAAGAAAGTTGGAAAACTACAACGAGTGGAACTATAAAGAGTCATCTCCACCATTGGATCCATCATAGAATACTTCAGATTGATCATGGTAATTGATCATAGTCAATCTGGGTCAATCTGATCCTAGGTCCTAGAGGTTAATCCCAATATCGAGCTATCATAGTGAGCTAGTGGTTCAGTGTTCACTGGCATGACTTTGGCCCTTGGATCCACTCATATCCCTCTCCATGAATAAGAGATTAAACCCTTAAATGTGTCTCTAATCACATTTGTTAGTAACAGAGTGACATACCACAATTGTCTATATATGGCATAATACCAGGAGAGATTTGATGACGGGGTCACAAAGGTGACACTTTTCACCATCTAAGTCGTAGAAGGATCTATGTGTGGCACAAAAAGGGATAATCCCATTGAGAAGAAACTTTAAGTTATATTCGTTCGATCTACGGGTCGAGTAATATGGATTGTAGATCTTTACAAATTATTTGAGGTGGATAATTTGTTAATTATATTAATTAATCATCATTTAAGCATGGGTATTAAGATAATTAACCATATCCTAATATCAAGACCAGAATCTCTCGAGGTTCACACTACCTTGGGAAGTCCCAATATCCCGACATCTGGGACACGTGTCACTTGGAGACTGGTCCACATGTCAAGCGCGTATTGGACCACATGGTAGGGTGGAAGTTGGTGCATATGGAGGGTGACACTTTTCATTACCTGGTAGGTTAATGAGTAGAGGGTGGACCCTCATTATCCTACAAACCCATTAAGGGTATGACAGTTCCAATCCATCATATCTATAAGTGGATTGATCTCCATTGTAGATCTTGGTAGGGAAAAGTCCAGTTGGGTGGCATATTACTGACTGTTGATTGGATTGTAGATGAAATATGGACCAAATATCTTGTAGTACATATCAATGGTCATAATACCAAGATAATATTAATTTAAAGATATTGTAATAATGATATTAGTTTTAATTAATTACTTCATAATCCCCGACACCGAGAGTTCTCAAGCTTAAACCTCGCCCGGAACAACTCCGATACCTAATGCT
>JZKD02S1785358.1:391386-404945 GCA_000966675.3 Picea glauca | reverse complement strand
TTGTTAATTTAAAAGTTACAAATTACATGACTATGGATTTGTTGTAAACTCTAAACAATGCATACTAGGGTGATTTGTGCCTAGAATTTGGTAAATGGTTTAAATATACATGAATCTTTGGAAACTGTGCAGAGATACTAACGAAAATGAAGAAACGATTACTAAATACCTACATCCATGATCTCTATGAGGAAGGTGATTGTACAACCACATCACACACAGTCTAGTTGTTATTTTCATTTCTATTGCGCAGACTTGCATAATTCATCAGAGAATAGAAGGTGATATGACTGAGAAATAATTAAATAAATAAATAGACATATCAACATGTATGAGACTCTATAAATACTAAAATGGAAAACCTAATTAAGTAAAATACTTGTTTTTCTTTTAAATTGTGATTTCTGCATTTGTGCAGAAATGCACTCTAGTCCTCACTAAAATGCATGCCTAGGTCTTTAAATGCATGGAATTTGAGTGTTTCAAGTTTTTAAGGGTGTCTTAGATAATTTTACACTTGTCTACATATTTATATTTTCATTTTCAAACATAAAAGTGGTTGGTGTGTAAAAGAGGGAAAGTATACCATGTAAATGGAGAGACTAAAATAATATAAAGTAACCTAATGGAAATGCATGCCCATGTATTGTTCTAGTAATTTAAAAGATACAAGTTACTAGACTATGGCTTTGCTATAAACCCTAAAGAATGTATACTAGGATAATTTGTGCCCATAATTCAATAAAGGTTTGAAATATACATGAATCTTTGGCAATTGTGCAGAGACACTAACTAAAATGGAAAAATGAGTACTAACTACCTGCATCCATGAGCTCGATGAGGCATGATATTTTACAGCCACATCACACATAGTCTAGTTGTTAGTTGCATTTCCATTGTGAAGACCTGTAGAAATATTCAGAGAATACAAGGTGATATGATTGAATAATAATTAAATAAAAAAAAAAACATATCAATATGTACGAGACTCTAGAAAGATTAAAATGAAACATGTGATTGAGAAAAATACTTGTTTTTCTTTTAAACTTTTTTAAATTGTAATTTCTTCATTTGTATAGAAATGCACACCAGGCTTCACTAAAATGCATGCCCATGTATTTACACACCTGCAATTTTAGTAATTCAAGTTTCTAAGGGTGTCTTAAATAATATTACACCTATCTACATATTTATATTGTTATTTTCTAACATAAAAGTGGTTGTTGTGTAAAAGAGCAAAAGTATAGCTTGTAAATGGAGATACCAAAATAGTATAAAGTGACATAATGGAAATGCATTCCCATGTAAGGTTTAGTATTTTACAAGTTACAAGTTACAAGAATGTGTTTTTGTTGTTGTTGGTTTTTAATTATCTACTCTTATATTGGTCTTGAGGATTCCTTATGTGGTATCATGATTCTAATTGACCATCACAGATTGACCCTGATTCAGATTTAGCATGCTTCCCAACAAAATCCCTTAAACACTATCGACCCCTCTGGTAAACTAGAGGGAAGTGTAGTACACAGAGTGTACTACACAGTCTCACCCAAGATAGATCTATGGGTGGTTGTGATACTCATGTGTTTGCAACCTGAGATGGAGAAAGATTTGTGGCTGTGTGTTGTAAACTTTATTCATTCAATCCCATATCTAGTTATAACATTCATTATATGCATGCATGTGGAATAAAAAATCTAGTTAGTTACTTCATTCATATAAAATTCATCAACTAATCAAACATAAAGATGCATTTATTCATTCACATAACAAAGTGTTACCGTGGTTCACCCCCCATGGGATATGTCCACAAATATCTCGCTCTCAAGATTTTATTATAGTTTAGAAATATTCCACGCTTCTTGTAGTTACAATCTTAGTTCTCCCTCTTTCTCATAAGCTCCTAGATCCCTACGAGGTTGACTAGATCACACCAGGATCCTGAGACTGTGATCTAACCCTTAGGATCAAATCACTCACTCCTACATTATCTCACTAGATGAATGAGTCAAAGAGTTCTTACAGTTCTCTCTCTTCTTGTCCCTCTGTGTGAATCCTCTCTCTCCAATCTCTCACATACATACTTCGTTATTTTTCATTACCTAAGTACTAATTATTTATATCCTAGGCTCACCAGCCATTACTATGCATTACCAAAAACCCTAACCCTGGAGTTGTTAGGTATTCCTTGCATGCATGCTTCGCCTACTTCTCTTACACATGCTGCTTTTCCTCCAAAAATAACCTTTCTTCCTAGCTAGGAATGCATCCAATAGGCCCCCAATAATGACATGTGGCTTGTCCCAAGCCACCTAAACCTTGTGTGCCTCTTTGATCTCTCCTGTGAGAGCCTGGAACTTATCTATGAGTTCCTTTGCTTGTGTTTAAGCATGCTCAGTCTTCTACTTGAGTGCATCCAATACGTGCACTACAATATCGTCACTGATCATCTCTATGCACTCTACCTGATTTTGCACCATGTTCTTCTTTGCATATTCCACTTATGCAATGACCTTTGTTGTTGTTATTGGAGTGGTTCCATTTGAGCTTGGCGCTTCTTCTTCTGTGTCTACACTACTATGAGTTCTTCTTGCATATTCTTCATATCTTGTGCTCCGTGATCGTCATTGTCCTCTACCTCTGCTTGAGGTCCAGTATAGCTGGGCTTATCCTTTCATCCTCCTGGTCCCACTGCTAGACCTATTGATCCTCTTCCAAATTCTTCCATAGTTGTGTTTCCTTATTGAATAAGTCGACTGTCACGTGGACTTGTTGCTCCATATCCTTTATCTGCGTTGTTTCTTCATGCTTCCTTTTCTCCTTCACTACCAAGGGACCGGTAGGTATGAATTTCTCTCGGAGGTGCTCGATCTCCTTCATGTATTGATCTATTGTCTACACAATCTAATTAATATTATGTGTCACTGTGAGCTCTTCTGTATGCGTTCTCTTTGAATTTTCTCATAGGCTACGACCAATCCCTGCTCCATCCTATCTGCGCAGTCCTTCTCCTCTTTGGTTTCGAGCTTCACATACTTGAGTACCAACTCCAACTTGTCTCTACTTTCCTTTGTCTACTATAATTCCATTTCATCTGTGCATGCACGCAACTATACCTCTTGTGTGAAACTGAATTGTAGTTTATACAAGGCCTTGGTTAGTATCTGCATCATTACCAACTGTATTTGGGACAAATCCTTCAAGGGTGTCTACCCCATGATTTCATCCATGCAAAACATGCTGGGTGTGACATGAAATGTTGAGCTTGGTTGTGCTATCATCTGGATCATATCCTTCTTGCTCGATCCAACCTTGGCTCCTGCCTGTGAGGCTATTAAAATCGATTCTATTCTTCTGTCATCCCTTTGTGTTTCTCGGATTTTATTGAGGATTTTCCTCATGTCTGCCAGTTCATCCTACATCCTATCGATATCAAATTTCAATTTTTTCTTATATATCGAGTTTAGTCTGTATGGTTGTTGTCTTATCGATCCAGCCTTAGCTCTGAGCGTTATCTTTATTTCACCTAGCTATCCTTCTATGCCTTTCATTTATGTGAATTTTGTTGGGAATAGGTCATTGTACTCATGCAGTAACTATGGTATACTTTCCATTGTTTGCTCATCCCAATAGTCTCCAATGCTGGCCATTTTGGGATTCTCAACTATCTCGACGTTGACTTTCTTCACCTTGATTGATGCAACAATTACTTCTGATTCTCGAGGTCGAAATTCAACTTCCTTAATATGAATATCATGCAACTCATCTTCATCTGGTACTTCTTCCTTCACGTGGTAGCATGATGATAGTTCTTTCATAGTTTGTTTGTTTTGTTGATGTTCCTCTGTCATGAGTTTAAATTCTGGTTCCCTAATGAATATTGCCCCTATGATTTGTTTGATTGTTGCATCTATGTTTCAGTTCTCATGCTTAAATGAGAAAGTGACTGTACAATTTTGCTGTAATGTCATCCAGGTCATAGTTCCTCTACGCAGTTCCTGGTTTGCATACCAGTTTGCTAGGATACCTTCTATGTGTGAAAAAAATGATGAGGCCATTCCTCTAGTGGTGTCATCCTCCATAGCGTTTGACACTTCTCCAAGTGTTCTCCTAATTCTCGCTATCCATCATATTTCTCTAGTTGGTTGCTTCCTTGTTCTATGCCAAATATAATGTGCAGTAACCGCAGTAATCTTGCAGGTGTTTCCTTGAGTGATATATCTAGGGATAAGAGACTCTAATTTATAGTACTTCATATTTGTACCGTGTTATGAATTCATCTAATTCATTCACCCCATGGAAGCTGGGAGGTTCCCTTATCTCCATACCTACCCATCTTACTGCGCAGTCAATTCTTGTGCATCTTCTTATGGAGACTTTGTGTAACCTCTGCTGCCAATTTTCTAAGCCCGTATCTGAGTCTGACGCACATGAGGTGATAATTTTCCAACTGAGTACCCCATCTGCAGTTGGGTTCACATAATCTTCATATCGTGCAGTTGTTATGTATAACTTATTAATTTACTCCAGGTACAAGAAAGTAGGCTCTACAAACCTCTCCTTCGGATGGGTCCAATGGTTCAATGAATTTGTATTCTCCTAACTCGGAGGTCATCTTCCATGTCTTTATGTTGATTATGACCTAATTATCAAACACCCAATCCAAACCCATCAATTCCGGATAAGGTGTTGTGCCATCCACTATCTCTATTACTTCGATGTCAGCTTTAGTCCATACTCCATCCAGGTCTACTATTACTCCTTTTAGTCTTCCAATTGGTAGAACTTTGTGTTGATTTCCTAGCTTCAACTGAACAAGTGAATATCCTAATGTGGCTTCTCCCATACATTTCCATGTCTTCTTGGATAATACATTAGCTTTGGATCCTAAATCCAGTATAATATCTCCCATGTTGAAATCTTCAATGTTGGCATTCATCCTGAATTCCCTACTTGTTCTCCTCCTTGTATGTAGGCGATTGACTATTTTATGTTCTAGCTTTACTTCTTATTCTATGCTACATATTTATAGCATATTTTGTAATACTTTAATAGATGATGGATCATTTAGTAGTCTAACACAACATTGCAAAAAACCTTTAATCATACTTGTCCCATGGGCTGTGTTTCTTTGGTGTGATCCCATGATGGAGGCATGTTGTACTCTAGTACTTCCTTATTATTCTATGCAGTTGATGTCGATGCAATTATTGGCTTCATAAATTCTTGTCTGGCTTGCTTGAATATCTCCTTTTCGTTTTACGTGTCAAACTACTTCCTTGGTTCAACATTCCTCTTCACCCATTGATGTTGTGTTGGGTCTTGTCGTACTGCGTCGGTACCTATTTTATCTCCTCCCTATGTAACTATGTTGATGTTTCTCCATTCATCCCTCACTTCTGGTGAAATCCAATGAACATTCTAATTATTATGATTTCTCTTCTCTTGGATCTTCCCTAATAGTATCAGGAATTCTTCCATGTCATGATCTGGTGTGCGAAAATACATACAGGTCACTGATGGAAGTGAACATTCTCTTGCGCAGTGTCTTAGTTGTTGACAATTGTGGCATACCACTGGTCCTCTACCTCTTCCAAATCCTGCTCTTTCTCTACCCCCCTTATATAGCTAGGTCGTTCCCCTCACAGAGCATTATACTAAGGCACCTGGTTATACTGCGTGGTATTATAGTGTGGTTGCACAGTATTATACTATGGCTACGCAGTGTTATATGGTTGTTGCTCAGTGTTATACTACTATTGTGTAGTGTTGTACAAGGTTGGTACTTGGTTATACTGAGGTGTATCTTGCTCTATCATCATTTATTCCTCCATCCTATATGAATTTGATGTTCTTTCCCTCATCAAGTCCATGGTTCTGCAATCTTTGTCATCATCACCTATTGACTTGCAAAAGTTGCAATACAAGCTATTTGGTAATGTCTGGTAATTATGCATCATTGGGAAGTGGTATGGATCATGACCCTATTCCTTAAATATCTTGCACCAAAGTATTCCTGTTGATAATGGTTCTGGAATTCCTACTACCATGTACTAGGTGAATGTTGGACATTCATTCTTATGGTGTTCTTCTATCCTACATGTGGTACACCAAATGACTTCTCTTTTGTCCTCACCCTTGTTCTAGTTTAGTTGGAATGTTAAGTTCTTCAGGTCCTCCTTCAGCTCCTCTATAGATGGATTTGTCTTATGATATTGGTTCTCTTCCAGTTGTAGGTATTTTTGTAAATCCTCTGCCTGCACTTGCAAGTTATGTTGTCGCAATAGATACTTCTAGTGTGGTAGTAGTGAATTGACGAACAGGTGCCTATGTTGCATATCTGTCATGACGTATTTTAGATTTCCCTTCAATCGTTTGAATCTATGGTAAATTTACCATATAGATTCTCTTGGTTTATGTCTAACCTCTATCATCTCGTTCATGTATTGATCCTCTAAACTAGGCTTTTGGAACTCATTTATTAGCAACTTTTTGATATCTCCAATCATTCTGGTTGTCCCTGGCTGACTGTTTGTAGCTAAAACCATGTACCAATCCAGTGTGTGATAGCTAACCGTGTAAGTTTAGTGTCCTCGTCCATGATCGTTTTTTCTTCCTAAATCTTCTCACAGATAAAAAGGTGCTTCTTCGGGTCCTCTGAAGCCTCTCCTTTGAATTCTGGTAACCTGATGGTTGGATCATGTCTTGCCATTCTAAATTTTGAAATATTACCTCTGTGCAGTGTAGATACTTGACTACTGCTTCCTAAACTAGCTCTCCCAGTTGTTGTTCCTTGTGTAGATGTACTTCCTGTTGTCTTCCTTCTCCCAAAATTCGGTTGTCTAATTGGTGGTGTTCTTCTTGGTGTATTAGTCGCACATGGATTTATGGGTTCCACATTGACACTGTTATGGATAGGAGCGTTTCTTTGTATTTCTGGTCTCGGACCTCTCATTTTCCTCTCATATGTTGTGTGTAAGATTTCCTCAATCTGCTCCATAGCCCAGAGATCCTCTACCTCCTCTTCATCACTTGCCAAGCCTTCCCTCATGGCTACAAATCTCTTCTTGGTGTTTACCTTATACTGGTAGGGTACTCCACTACGTGTCTTTCCATATATTTCCATGATATGCATGATTTGGTCTTCATACATAATAATTAGGTCCAAGGTCTCCTCCTTCTTTCCTTTATCCCCTTCTCCTTCCATCTCCCCTTTTCCTGTTAGTGCTTCCCCCCTTCTTCCATGCACGTAGGGAAGTTTAGTTGTCTGACTCCATCATCATTACACCTTTGTTATATAGTAATGTCTTAATGGAACTATATAACGATCTGATGTACCTACCTCGAGGTCCCTTCAAGAACTCTTGTTTATCCTCATTGTACAACTTTTCTATATCTATTGCAAACTCTATGAGAAATCAGACAAAAATGTTGTCTAACCCGAAATCTACTGCGCACATAAACTTATTATCAACTCGTTGTAGTTGCACGATATATTCAGGATTCCACTCTATATGTCTAATCCAATTCGTAGGATGGTTGTATTTCAATATTTTTATCCGCTCCTACAATTTGTGTGGGAAATCATAGAAAAATACTTCATGCAAGTCAGTGAATACGTACTTGTCCGGATATTTGCACGATGTCAACTTTAGGTTTTTTTTATCTTTCTGTGAAAACTCTATCTCCTTTGTGTTCAACCATCTATATATCTCCATGTTCGTGGGATTCCATGGTCTCAACATCCCTTTTCAGATTCTCATTCTCCTCAAGATCTTGTGATCCAGTTTGACCTTCTTCTAATGCATGCTCCACAAATATTAGATACTCAATCCCATTTTCTTCCACACAGCCGGCAAACCATTTGTTGGTTTTTCATTATCTAGTATTCTATTCGTCTTAAGGATTCCTTATGGGGTATCCTGATTTTAATTGACCATCATAGATTGAACCTGGTTCATATTTAGTAAGATTCCCAACAAAATCCCTTAAACACTATCAACCCCTCTGTTAAACCAGAAGGCAACACAATACACAGAGTGTACTTCATAGTCTCATCTGAGATAGTTCTATGGGTGGTTGTGATACTTAGGTGTTCACAACCTAAGATGGATCAAGATTTGTGGTTGTTCATTGTAAACTTTATTCATTCAATACCATATCTAGTTATAACATTCATTCTATGCATGCATGTGGAATACCAAATATACTTAGTTACTTCATTCATATAACATTCATCTACTAATCAGACATAAACATGCATTCATTCATTCACATAACATAGTGTTATCATGGTTCAACACCCCTGGGATACTTCCACAAATATCTGGCTCTCAAGATTTTATTATAGTTTAGAAATATTCCACGCCACACATGGTTACAATCTTAGTTCTCCCTCTTTCCCACAAGCTCCTAGATCCATGTGAGGCTGACTAGATCAAACCAGGCTCCTCAGCCTGTGATCTAACCCTCATGATCAAGTCACTCACTACTGCCTTAGCTCACCAACTGAATTATTCATATAGATCTTACAATTCTCTCTCTTCCTGTCCCTCTGTGTGAGTCCTCTCTCTCCCCTCTCTCACATACATTCTGTGTTATTTTTCATTACCTAAGTGTTACACATCAAAATTAATCATTTCAATGATGACCTATTGTCGTCATTACAAGTGTTGAAAGTGTTGTATTTTGGCTGCAAGTGTCACAAGTGTCGCAGACATCATACATTCATCTTTCCCATGTCATGTCTCAAACGAAATCACAAGGAACACTTGAAGACACTCTCAGAGTTTGGTTAAAGAAGAAGACATAATTTGATGAAGAGTACAAATCTTTTTCCATGAAAAAAACCACTTAAAACTGAATTTTGAAGGCCAACACTCCCCTACCCACTGTCAGGGAGTGCCAACGCTCCTTGACCTTCTTTGGGGGAGCGTTCTAGCACTTTGTGCACCCTTCTGGGGGAGCACTGGGATTTTTTAAGGAAATTTTTGGTAGCGCTCCGCTACCTACTGTCAGGGAGTGCCAACACTCCTATCCCTCCTTTAGGGGAGCATTGCAACACTTTGTATCCCATTCTGGAGGAGCATTGGGCTATTTGAGGAAATCTTGGGTTGTTGAGGAAAATCAGGGAAAAATCCCCCTCATCTCTGGAGTTGGTTGGATTCAAATCTAAGGTCAAGGATGGATCTTAGAGAATATCCACAACTGATGGAGAAGGATCCTCAACCTATCCCAAGAATATCTAAGGTGGTTGGGTTTCTCCAAGCTTATATAAGGAGGCCTTCTCATGGTGAAAGTTATATAGGGAGTTTGAGAGATACCTAACATATGATCTGATGAGAAGTGATATTAGAGGACATTGAAGGCATCAAACTTATGATCACATAAGGGAGATAATCAGTAAAGAATATTCATTTTGATTGTGGATTATTTGAGCAAGGGGTTGGACAAGGAGAGCTAGAAGAGGTTATTTCAACTTCATCAAAGGTCTGTAAGTATTCCTATATAGTTCTCATTAATAGATGTTCTTGGCCTATTTCTTTCAAGGTTGTGTATGCCTACATGAACTTGTCTTTGATAGATAGATATAGTTTTGAATTAATCATTGTAGAATAGGAATTTGTTTTTTCTTTGTTGTTATTGGATTGCAGGACTTTTTGAAGAGCTTGGGGATCAAGACTCAAATTGGACTGGGAAAGGACAAACATCGAGAAAAAGGTATATTCTTCTTCCTTTTCTCTATTTGATTGAATTAGCTAAGTTTAAAAGGATGTCAGTGACCAAATTTAGCACCTTTCTATCTTGATCTTAGATATTTAGTGTTCAAGAGGAAATCCACTTGTCCGCAGGGGGATTTTCCTGTAACACTAAGTACTACTTATTTATATCCTCAGCTCACCAACCATTATAATGCATTACCAAATAATGTAACCCTATAATCTTTAGGTCTTCCTTTCATGTGCACTTTGCATTCTTCTCTTACACGTGTTGTTTTTCCTTCCAGCTATCTTCTGCATGTTTTTCCTCCAAATATAGCCCTTCTTCCTAGCTAGGCCTACATCCAACAGTTGTAAACCTTGAAAAATAATTTGGTAAAGGGTTGAAATATACATGAACTTTTGGAAAATGTGTAGAGACACTAACTAAAATAGAAAAATGAGTACTAACTACCTGCATCCATGAGTTTGATGAGGCAGGAGCTTGTACAACCACATCACACATATGCTAGTTGTTAGTTTTGTTTCCATTGTGAAGACCTACATAAATCATCAGAGAATACAAAGTTATATGACTGAATAATAATTAAATAAATAAACAGACATATCAACATGTATGAGACTCTATAAATACTAAAATGGAATACCTGATTGAGAAAAATACTTATTTTTCTTTTAAACTGTAATTTCTGCATAAATGCATGCCAGGTTTAACTTATATGCATGCTCAAGTATTTACACACCTACAATTTTAGTGATTCAAGTTTCTAAGGGCGTATTAGATAATTTTACACCTCTCTACATATCTAGATTTTCATTTTCAAACATTGAAGTGGATGTTGTGAAAAAGAGGCAAAGTCTACCTTGTAAATGGAGAGACCGAAAAAGTAGAAAGTGAACTAATGGAAATTCATGTTGATGCTTGTATATATCTCGAAATTTAGTTATCTAAGTTTTATACTATGGAAACTCTACCCAAAGGCCTCGGGGAAGAGTTGTAGATTGGGTAAAGTTTTCATGTGGCCAGATTTGTATCATGGTAACTCTACCCACATGTGTATGGGAAGAGTTGCCACATATCTACCCACAAGCCTGTGGGCAGAGTTGTAGATGCTACAAATATTACCACAAGCCCATGGGTAGAGATGTGGTAACTCTTCCCATATACCTATGGGTAGATATGCCATGCTACAACTCTTCCCACATGACAACTCTACCCATAGGCCTATGGGCATATAAGTGAAAACTCTTCCCATAGGCTAGTGGGAATAGTTGTAGATGTTGCAACTCTTCCCACATTCTTGTGGGTAGATATGTGGCAACTATGGATACTCTGGATGAATTCCCACATCTAAATCTATTTTGGGTGGAAGCAGTTCAGGGTTATTTCACATAAATAACAAAGTTCCTGAAGTTGGTTTATGTACCAAATATGTATGACCACAAACAATGAATATGATTGGTTATCTACTATGCAAAATACAAGTTCACCATGGGAAACCTATATTATATTTCCATAGATATTATTTTAAGCTAATGCATTCGAGAGTGCAATACCCTAGTTTTGAGTCCCCAAATTTATAATGTATTTTTGACATATGATATTTAGTTGGTGAGAAAGTATGTTAGGTCAGAGTGCCTATAAAGTTTAAAGGCCAAAGTACTTAGAAATGTAATGTTTTGAATATTATTAATAAAATACATCGATGGCTACACGACAGACAATGATAGAGATAGGGGCTATGATTTCACGAGAGAGGGGGACAAATGGGATAATCCTCTTATTATTATTTTCATTCACCCATCTTGGTATTAGTGAGGAAAAGTGGTTAAATAAGATTTTTTGGGAATGCCACGTGGTTCTTTATTGCATGTAAGTATATAAACCTCATTTTTTGGATTGTTTTGGGCTTAATCGCTCATTTTCATTGTTCACCATTCATTGTTGATTGTTCCTCAACCATTCTTGCTTTTGGTTGGGCATGGGAAACAAACTATGGGGGTAAAAGAGACATTGTTGGTTGGTTGTTGGTAATTATTAATTATTCTAGGAGGGAATGGGTGCTTGTGTGCATGAGAATAATGGAATTTGAGAGAGAATTGTTCACAACTGAGAATCCTTGGAGTTTATAGCATGCATATTACTTACCAGTAGCACTAGAGACATGTAAAAGAAGTGTAACAACCTAATGGATTGCATTGCATAGAAAGGAGTTCATTTCTTTGGGTTGTGCAGGATGAAGAGGAATAAAGATGGTAAATTAGGGTTGATGTGTGGTTGGGAAAACTATGAGATCTTGGTAGTTGGTTATGTGTTAGAGTCGATCTAGGAACCATCCTTGTGTATTCATAGCCCTGGATCGGGGGTGACCTGTTGTTGATATTTGGAACAACAATTCCTATGGTTGCGTGGAACTTCTGACGTTTGTAGCCAGTTGGTGAATGACTATTTGAAAATATAAGTTCTCTCTATGTTTCTTGTGCAATTCATATTCCATTTTGTATTTATTATCTCTGAGATGTATTTACATTGTGCATGCTTTCTTTTATTGTTTTGCAAGGCATGTTGGTATTTTCCTTTAAAGTTTATCATGCTTCTTGATTATTGCATGTGATGGTAGCATGTTTCTCGATGAATAAAGATTGGTAACCGGTTTGTTTTTTCCTAGAAGGAGAATTTAGAGGTATCCAGGCAGTGGGTGCATTACATTTTGGTAATCATATTTTTTCACACTAATGTGACCTAGACTGGTGGTCTACGAATGTCATAGATTGGTATAAGAGTGAGGTTTGCATCCCTTGGCCATATGGGTTGATTTATAGGTCAAAACTTTGTGATTTTCGTAGAGTTCAAGCTATGAGTAACTTCGATATGTCAAGGATGGAAACATTTGGATGTTTGTAGAATTGAAATTGGTTGAGGGGTAATTAATTGTAGAATTCCATGGTGGCTCTGGTTAAAATTTTGAAATAAGGCATTCTTGAAAATTTCAAAAACAGTTATGAAATTTGCAAAAAATTGGGTATTTGTTTTTGTACATGATGTCAGCGTGAAGTGGAGGCCACATGGCAATGATTTGGTAGATATGGAATGGATTTCCATGGTGGTAGGTCAACAGTGGCAACAAGTGGCATGGTGGTAGATGATGTGGGAGTTATGTGTGTAGGGTGGTTTAGTCAATACCATAAACCATTGTCGCATGGGGGTGAAGCAATTTTGGTTTTTGGCCTTGTACCATGTGACACCATTTAAATCATGCCACATAGAATGGGAAAACCACTATTGTAACCCAAGGATTTTGTTAAACCTTGGGAAATTTTGAGATGGGACATGGCCTCTCCACCATTGATCTCACCAAATATCAACCGCCAAATTTGGAGGACGTGCAAGTTATTCATGTGCCAAGGAAAATATGTGAGATGGGACCCACCAATCCCCGTAGTCTCTGTATTTTTCACTAGGTGGATGTTGAAAGTGAAGAGGGGACCCACCGGTCAAATGGTCCACTACGATGGTGCCATGTGGCATTCGATACGGGCGGGTCCCGTGTTTAATAATATTTGATTATTTTTGCATTGAAAGGTAAAGGGAGGATGATAATAGGATCATGGGGCAGGAAAGGTCGATGAAGAGGGTGACATGGAATCCGCTCAATATTATACATGGACCCATAGTGTCACATTAATAGCCATGTCAAAAAATTTCCATGTAGGCAAAATTGTTACACGGTTTCAAAACTAAAAACAAAGTCTCGAGGCATTTTCATATTTTGACCATAATGAGAGAAGATTAAGTCAGATTGATATGAAACTTATGGGTTTTATCCACAGAGAGGAGGT
>JZKD02S1785358.1:307668-373838 GCA_000966675.3 Picea glauca | reverse complement strand
CTTTGTCATCTTCAAAAATTCATTTCTCCTCAACCATGAGGATCCATGTGACGTGCCACATACCACTGGAAACAACATGATGTATACTATCCATCCATGGGTGTTTTATCTGCATGTGCATTTTCCTTCATGTTCGAATACCTTCATCAATATTTTTGTCCAAAACCAATGACTAGGGTTGACATAAATGACAACAACCAATCTTCCAACACTTGATACCATACAAAAATATTTGCAATTTTTTTTTTTAAAAAACACAAAAAGGATGAAATATATAAAAAACATTTATTACCAATATCACCATAGGTGGAACATGGTGGAAAAGGCATATCTGGATCCCCTCTGTAGTCGATCTCAACATAAGAGTAGTCATCAATGGCTATGACCTGTCGATGCCACTAGAAAAATAATTCATCATTCTAGGGGGTTATCACCCTACCACCTCCTGGCTGCCTCATCACATCAGTCAACCATAACATGGCTAGATCACACAGTCCATTTGGAATAATCTCTACTCTAGGGATCAATCTTGGAACCTTCTCAAAGAAAAAGCTACACAAAATGAATGAAAATACTACGTTTCTCTTTCTTCCCTATTTGCAATCTACCAACTAGATTTTCATGTTAGCCAATAGTGAGGTACACCAAAAAAAAGTGGACTTGAGGCCTGGTGCAATGAGGTCGACCCTGATATCCATGTAAGAACAAGTATGATGATATTTAAGCTCAGGTTATAGACCACCCTGATTGGGAGTTGGCTCCCTACTTTATTTGTGCTTGCAACACAGTGGGTGGCAATGTACTCCTGCATCGTCAGACCACCCCCATCCCCATGGGTGTTAAGAGTCACTACCTCTCTCCCATGAGACAATATTGTGATAAAATATAATTCATCCACTTCAATCCTTAATGGTTTCCAATCAAGATTGAAGGCCTCTATTTCAGGATCCCAATAGTTTACGAGCATCTGGAGTAACCTTGCTTGAGCCCTCATTCCTTTGAGAGGAAAAAATTTATAAAGGCCACATAACATTAAATCTAGTTTACCCCCTACATCACTTTCCATTGTTTCATTTACCTCTTCATGCTCCCTCTCCCTCCATTCAATCACCATCCTGCAAAGGAAAAGTCATTTTTGAATTAAATCTTGTCAAAAAAAAGATGTTCATGGACATGTACGTGGGATAACATTCTAATAGTCACATATAGGGCTGCATATACACAAGAAATATTTTGTTTTCCAATGTACATGGAGGCATGTACGTGACCCAATGAACTATCACCCGCGTACACCCTAGTTTACATGTTGCACCCTCTAAAACTCAAAAAATGAGGACTAAATTTGAATTTTAAACCACTGAAAATGAATAGGAAAGGAAGGGAAATTAATTGGTATAGAAGGTTTCTAATTCCATTGATCATAGCTCCCACAATAGACACTTGAATATCATGGGGAAAATGGTCTAAAATGCATTATGTGGGTGAAAAAATAAAATGATATGGTAAAATGGTCTATTTTTACTATGAGTAGAATTTTTTTACCCACTTCATATAGTTTGTGCTGGTTTTTTGACCTTATGGACTAATAGTACAGTGGAAATAATTGGTTTTGGTAGTTTTGTCCCATATTTTTGCAGTTTCTAGCGTCATACCACCCGTTCGTACCTTCGACAGGTATTTTATTTCACCAGCATTTAGGATATGTTGTCACTCCATTTTTCATTCTTGCATTATCCTATGACTATGATCTACATACCTTAGGAATGAACCCATTTATTAGAAACAAAGAACCTTATTACTACTACTAGAAGTGTCATTATTAAGTGGTAGAGGCCTACCAGACATGGGTGCCCTAGTTAGAACCTTTGTGCCATTTGGTGCCCATGCAAAAGTTATTCCATAGGACCAAGAGTTCCTTATAGTTTTGATATGACTGTGCATCTGAACCTCATAGTCTTACTCACAAGCATGATATGTTAGGTAACTAACCCCTCACATAGGTAGAATAATATATTTCCATGTAATAAAGGTCAATATTAATAAGGCCTAGCAAAAAGGAAGAATAAGTCCAATGTAAGAAGACCTAATAGAAGCTTTCGCTTCTAGAAGGATCTTCCTCTATATGGTTATTTTGATAGACATATTTATTATAAATAGGAGTCAAGGGTATGAGAACCTTTTTCTTGGATATTATTGTAATAGAGCTATGCTTTGTTGGAGTTTTCCCCTCGAAGAGGCAAGTGAACGTTTCTCTCAGTAATCAAAGTGCTCTTTATGGTATTATTTTGGTATCATTTTGGTATTATTGTGGTTTTGTTCTGGTTATATTATTGTTCATCTGCCATTTATAGCTATTTATTTTTGTTTTGCATATTTTTTTATATTTGGAATATTACAAGTGGTATCAGAGCACCTTCTTCGCTAGAAAATTGTGGGTTAATTTTTTTCAGGGTAGAGACGTATTCCGACATCTTTAAGATACATATATATGTTGTTACATGCATAAACTCGTGGTTTGGGATTCATACACGCAGGAAATACAAGTGTTACTTAAGCATAAATATGTTGGCCACACTTGTAACCCCTGTTGGTACCCCTTCGAGTGGCAGAACATCATACAAAAACTATATACAGATTGACCTAGATCTCCTGAAACCCTTCATAGATAAATCGATAGATCACCTGACTGCTATAGTGCCACCGAGAACATCACTTGGGAAGATACTCTCTAGTACCTGGGTAGTATGGCTAAGGGCACAATCTAGCCTCCTTAGTTGGTTCCCTGAGATATTGGGCTGAGTACTACTGTTGGACCCCACATGTATATCAAAGAGATATAGCACAATGAAAACCATTGTTTGTAGAACCCTTGAATACCTAACCCTTGGGATGGAAACAAAAACAGAACATACAAGATCTATTGCAACGCAACTGTGTCTCTTGGATTCAAGTTGCAGAATTACTACACATTTATTCCCGTTAAGAATTTGGGAATTTCATCACTGCAGTATTCTTCAGATCGAAGTTGGCACCATTATTTGAGACCTATTCTATTGGATTTATCTCTTCTACCTTATCGAAGTCATACCTATCATTTTTCAGATTTTTTTTTTTCTTTTGGACTAGACCCTCTTCCAACACCCTTATTTGGGATTTATCCCATTGGATTCAACTCATCACCCTGATCATTATGATACACTTCACCCATAACCCATTTTCTATGTGGTCCCACCCGTCTCTTTTCGTGTTCCCTCGTCATCATGGCCCATACCCATAGACAAGACTTGGAAGCTCGATTCACTACATTGGACTCTAATTTCATAGAAACCCAACAAGAAGTGTGACAACTCAGTGCCGATATTGCCGCCATAAATCAAAATATGCATTCCTCCGTCGCCGCCTCAATTGAGAAACTCAAACAACATCTCAAACAAGATATTACTACCCGTGTTGAATCTGTCACTATGATGATCTACACCAAGCTTCATATCCCTGTAGATAATCCCTTATCTGACCCACCTTTGCATACCAAAGGTGAAACTTCCTCTCATTCCTATAATTTTCAGCCCCATCACTTTTAGCGTGACCTATGCCTTCCTCATGTGGATGTGACCAAATTTGATGGATCAGATCCCACTGGCTGGGTAACTCAAATGGAACATTATTTCTCTTTGTCTGGAATTACAGATGAGTTGGCCAAACTCCGATATGGTGTTGTGCATCTAGATCAAGAAAATTGGCAATAGTGGAAATGGAGAATTTTTTTTCCCAAGGGTATGTGGCTTGGAAAAAATTTGTGGAAGAACTTTATGAATGCTTTGACATTGACACCAACCATTTAGGCCATTTGAAAAAGTTGAAACAATCTGGCATAGTGGAATACTTTATAGATGCTTTTGAGCGACTGGATTTTTGTACAAAGGGCATGTCTGATGCTTTTTTCGGAGAATTTTTTATTAGAGGCCTCAACAATGAGATTCTTTCTCATGTCCTCATGGCTCAACCTTAGAGTTGGGTGGACACTACTAAAATATATAAGGAAGCACAACAAGTTGTCTCTTCTCAAAACTGAAAAACCTCCTTTATTCCTTGCACTAAAACAATAACTCCCACTCCTCCTTCTACTCCACTAAAGATCTAGAAATTGACTAGGGATGAAATGGCTGAATGAAAACTCAAAGTCCTTTGTTATAATTGTGATTACAAATATTTTCTGGGACACAAGTGTAAGGAAAAAAATATTTTTATGGCCAACTAGGAGGATCTTTTGGAAGAGGATCTTGAGGATCTCCTTGTGTTAGTGTCACTTGAACCCACTGACATAACCCCTCCCTCAGACCCTCCTGAAGTAGAACCATTCATTTCCCTCAATGCCCTCACTAGCTTCTCTGCTCCCCAAACCCTCAAGCTAATTCATTACATAAAGAATAGGAAGGTCATCATTCTTGTTGATAGTGGAAACACCCATAATTTTATTCATCACTTCATTGCCAAAGAAAATAATTTCTATATCTGTGCAGTCAATAATTTTCAAATCATGATTGCCAATGGTGGGTCCATGAAATGTGGAGGGAGTTGTGAAAATGTGTGTCTCCAAATTGGTGAATACCACCTGAAATATCATATGTTTGCTATCAACATGGGTGGTTGTGACATTGTGTTGGGTGTAGAATGGCTAAGGACTTTGGGTCTCATTCTCATGTATTTTAAGGAATTAACCATGCAATTCGACTAGGAGGGAAAACAATATAAGTTCCAAGGAATCATCGTCGGTTCCTCGAAGATCAGTAGTACCCATCGCATGGAAAAACTGCTCAAAAAAGGTCATTTTGACATTATTTCCCAACTCCATGCCATACAAGCAATTGAGACACCCTCTGTGTCCCAGGACCTCCAATCCATCCTCTCTAAAAATCAAGTGTTTTTTTCCACTCCCTAGGGACATATTCCTTCCCATGGTGTTCATGATCATTCCATTCCCTTGTCCTAGGAATCCTTACTCCCAATATCTGCCCCTATCATCACCCCTTTTCCCCCAAAAATGAAATTGAGTAAATTTTTCAAGACATGCTCCATGCAAGTGTTATCCTCCCTAGTATGAGCCCCTACTCTTCACCTATGGTCATGGTCCTTAAGAAAGAAGGTTTTTGGCACATGTGTCTTGACTTGTGCACCCTCAAAAAACTCACCATTAAAGATACATTTCCCATTCCTATCATTGATGACCTCCTGGATGAATTGAGTGGGGCCCAGTTCTTTACTAAACTTGATCTTTGTTCTGGCTACCATCAGATCCTTATGAAAGAGGTATACATTCTTAAGATTGCATTTAGAACTCATGAGGGCCACTATGAGTTTTTGGTCATGCCCTTTGGCTTGTGTAATGATCCCTCCAATTTCCAAAGCCTCATGAATCATGTCTTCCATCGTTTTCTCCATCATTTAGTTTTAGTTTTATTTGATGATATCCTCATCTATATTAAAACCTATACAACCCATCTTGTTCATGTGGATCGAGTTCTCCATCTACTCTCTCAGCACCAACTTTTCCTCAAACAATCTAAATGTGTGTTTGGTGCCTCGAAAGTTGAGTACTTGGGTCATGTTGTTGGAAAGGTCGATGTTAGGGTGGATCCTAAAAATATTGAAGCTATGAAATATTGGCCTCACCCAAAGACTCTCAAAATCTTGCATGTATTTCTAGGTTTAACAGGTTATTATCGCAAGTTTGTTAAGAATTATGGAAAGATTTTGGCACCTCTCACTGTACCCCTTAAAAATAATTCTTTCACTTGGACTCCAGAAGCTAATAAGGATTTTCAAACCTTGAATATGGCCATGTGCACCACTTCAGTCCTGGACCTTCCTAATTTCACAAAGAACTTTGTCCTGGAATGTGATGCTTCTGTAAAATGAATTACCATTGTCCTTATGCAAGAGGGTCATCCTTTTACCTTTATCAACAAACAAATGTTCGAGTGTAATTTGGGAAAATCAATCTATGAAAAGTAAATGTTGGCTATTCTACATGTCGTGGATATTTTGTGCCCTTATCTAATGGGGAAATGCTTCTAAATTAAGATAGATCATCAAACCCTCAATTGTTTTCTGGAACAACGTCTTTCCTCCACAAAGCAGCAAAAATGGGTGACTAAGATCTTTGGATATGATTATGAGATCACTTACAAGAAAGGAAAATGCAATGTGGTTTCTAATGCACTTTCTAGAAAATATGAAGATGAAGGGTCCCTTTTTTCTCTCTCATTCATTGTACTAGATTGGCTCCAAGTTGTTCTCCATGAATGGCTACACGATCCCAAAATTTTGCATCTGATATAAAAATTGCAGTCCAATTCTCCAGTTTCACCAAGGTACTCTTGGATCAATGATGAGCTTCGATACAAAGATCATTTGTATTTAAGTAAGAAGACAAAAATTAAATCCACGATACTTTATGAGCTTCATGCTACACCCATAGCTTGACACTCTGAGTTTACCAAAACCTATGACAAGGTCAAACGTTCTTTTTCTGGGATGGTATGAAATATGTCGGTCATAATTTTTTGGATAAATGTGATGTGTGTCAACGCAACAAGGGAGAAACAGTCAAATCTCCTGGCACACTACAATCACTTTTGATTCCACCTGCTATTTGGCAAGATATCTCTATGGATTTTATTGTAGGCTTACCTAAATTGGGAAATAAATCAATAATTACAGTGGTAGTTGATCATCGTTCCAAGTATGCTCATTTATGTTCTTTTCACCACCCATTTACAACATCCACTATTGCTCATTTTTTCATGGATTAGGTCTTCAAAATTCATGACATGCCACATTCTATTGTCTCTGATCGCAACCCAACTTTAACCAAATGTTTTTCACAAGAACTATTCAAGCTACAAGGAACCCAATTTTATCTTATCACAACTTATCATCCCCAGACTGATGGTCAAACTGAAATTGTCAACAAGTGTTTGGAAGCATATTTGAGTTTTTTTTCATCAGAAAGGAAAAATCAGTGGGCTCAATGGTTACCACTAGTTGAATGGTGGTACAACACTTCATACCATATAGCTACTCTCATGACTCCATTTGAAGTGTTATATGGAAAAAATCCACCTTCAGTTCTCTCATATTTTCCAGGTGTCTCGAAGGTCTAGGAAGTTAACCAAAATCTTACGGTTAGAGAGGATATTCTTTGTACCCTCAAAGAGAATTTGGTCATGGCCTAGAATCACATGAAGAAACAAGAAGATCAAGGTCACTCTAAACATCAATTTGCAGAAGGATACCAAGTGTTTCCTCGACTGCAACCCTACAAGAAAAATTCCCTCAAGGCTGACCATTGTCAGAAACTGGTGCCCAAATTTTATGGTACTTATACTATTCTCAAGCGTGTGGGAAAGGTGGCATCTCAGTTATCTTTTCCCATTCATTCTATGATCAATAATGTTTTTCATGTTTCCTACTTTAATAAGGTGTTTGGAACTAAGTTCCAAAATCAAACCAAGCTTCTCAAGTTGGATGAAGAAGGCTCCATTTTCCTACATCCACAAGAATTTTTGGACCAACATGAGTGTCGTCTGCATTAATGAACCATCAAGGAAGTGTTAGTCCAGTGGAAAGACACAACTCTAGCAGATGTCACTTGGGAACCAACTACCATTCTGCAACATTTTCCCCATCTCAAGCCTTAAGGACAAGGATTTTTTCAAGGGGGAGGACATGTTAGGGACCTAGCCCCTCATGTAGGTATAATAATACATTTTCATGTAATAAAGGTCAATATTAATAAGGTCTAGGAATAAGGAAGAATAATTCCAATGTAAGAATACATAATAGAAGATTTTTCTTCTAGAAGGATCTTCCTCTAGATGGTTCTTTTGATAGACATATTTAGTATAAATAGGATTTGAGGGTATGCGAATTTTTTTATTGGATATTATTTAAATAGAGATCTTCTCTACTAGAGGTTTCCCCCTCGAACAGGAAAGTGAACATTGTTCTCAGTAATCAAAGTGGTCTTTCTAGTATTATTTTGGTATCATTTTCGTAATATTGTGGTGTTTTTCTGGTTATATTGTTGTTCATCTACCATTTCTAGATATTTATTTATTTTCTGCATACTATTTTATATATGGAATATTACATGCTAACCCTTACCTATGAGACTCCCATTGAGTCTTGTTTAAGATATTTTATGACTCTCTAAAAAAAGGAAAAATTGTCGAGTGAACTTGTCTCTTTCACACTCATTAAATGGATTTGAAAGGATGTTTACTTGGTGTAAGTTTAACCCTTTTTCAAACCAAGTAGACTACTTATGAAAAATTAACAATCTAGTCAACATTGGCTAGAAGAATTCTCCTGGGTATTATTCTATACATTTTCGGTCCTAGTGGACTAAATCTACGAAAAAGGACATTATTTGCAATTAAGTTGTAATCACATTCCATCCTCCTACTTGTAGTCTCGAGCCTATTTCTAGTTCCCACTTTCTAGTTGCAAGCCTCTTACCTCAACAATTTGCATCACTAGCCAAGCAAAGCCTTGTTTATATCCTTTGCAGCTTTACACTATGTACCTTAAGAGGAAAGATTCCCCTTAGTGTCCATGCCCTGCATGCACTTCCTTGCCTTGAGAACAGGTATGTTTCACTATTTGGAACTATTTTCTTACTCGTGACACTCATTGCCTCTCATTTATCATATCATTTTTTTTCCTTTGAAAAAAAAAAAGACGGGTGGGAGAAGAATATTATCCCATAGCACAACAGTCGCATCGCTTTTGAACAAAGAATTTTTTTTTGAGTCCACTATCATCCAAAGTTTGGGTTTAGAATGACATTAGTAAGTTGAGATCATTACTTAGAGTTTACTCCTCTGACTGGTTATTCTTATGATCCATTCGGAGAGTTTGTTGATGCCTCTTATGTCACGAAGTTTCATCATCAATTTTATGTTTCCTGAGTTATCCATATGTCTCATGTTGTTGTTCAAAGGAATTCTATAATCATGTATCGACCATTTATCATAACTCTTGACTTTGCATTTAAATAATACACTCAATATGTCTCAAAGTCACATGAAGTTGTAGTCCTACCATGTTTCGTAGTCCTACTTTCATTATGGGTAGGTAACCTGGACCTAGCAGTCAACATCTCCTCATTTTTCGTTGACTGGGGGGTTTCCATTGTATTCGACGGAAAGAAATATATTCACACATTGGGATTCGTTCAATGTCTTGGATGCCATTATCCTTATTGGTGATTTCCTCATTTTTTTCGGTAGTCTTCCTTATTAGCTTCTATTCAAACAGTATTTTATGTGCACTACTTGCATCTGGTGCATGCAAAAGATGCATAGGGTCGTTGGTTCTTGAAAATCATATTCGTTCAATCTCCTACTAATCATCAATCTATTGCTTTGTACCCTGTGCTGATTGATGAGAGATTCCCTAATGCTCTCCTTTCAGCAGGTCTCCTTACATCGACTTGATCTCATCTATTTTAGAAATGAGACCTAGAGTCCTGTGAGTACCTAGAGGCATGTAGTCAATAGGGGAAGGTTCTCCCTCCGTCGATATTTTGGAATACATCAATGTATATTCATCAATGGATTCTTCAAGTTTTCTACTTCAACACCATTATTCACACTTGTATGAATGTACTCGGTTCCTTGATACATACTTTCATTATCGGTAGGTTGTCTTGTGTTTGTTAATAGTATACCTTAATGACCAATAATCAAACAAATTCTTATTGTGTTCAACATCAGCTCCTCTAATCACATGATGCATAATTTCACCTTTGATAGAGAGTGTAGAATACCTCCAGCTTATAGTAGCAACATTCTTATTATTTTTTTGTCTTTCATTCGACAAGTACCTATATGACATCGATGATCATGGGAGATCACATTGTACTCCATTTTATACAGATATATTTAGATTGATATTGATACTATATTCCACTGGGCCTTGTTTGTGACTATGACATCCTATAGCATGTGTCTACCTTGTATTTTCTATCCATGTCCATGAACAACTATTCGGTATATTTCCACATGGATGTGTAGTGTAATTTATATTGGGAGCCATGTGTACAAATTCATTATGGATTGTAATATTCTCATGATTAACTAGAAATTCCAGCTGAGTCTCCATTACTCCACTTCTGGAAATTATAATGTATTTCATCCATCACATATAATCCTCTAACCTCACACATTAGGGGTATCTTTTATAGAAAAAATTTCCTCACCCAATGCAACTTGCTTGGATGACCTTTCCATTTCCCTATGTAGACTTGAAGTCCCCTTTTTACCTTCGAGATCCAAAAAATAAAATTTTTCCACATATAAGTGGCCTACCAGTTATACAACAAGCATATACATAGGTTTCTCCACTACATCACACGTACATCGAGTTTGGTGCTCAAAATTAAAAATTATGTCGAGTTTCCATGTCACATCATGATATCCATGATCCTTGACCTTCCATATAGTGGAAATTCTCTGAATTAGGCCTTCAGATATAAATTGATCCATGTCCAAGACTTAGGGGGAGAGAATTCAACTTTTGAGAGAAACGATACTCTGGAGAAATTTCACTTCATATTGAGTCTACATCCCTCTATCCTTGAAAGTCTGAACTCATTGTTCAGCCCCTGAGCTCTTCCTTCTTTGTGATGGAGAACCTTATTGTATCTTTTATATGAGATTTCCTTTGGTGGAGGATTTAAGTGGTGGAGGTCCAAGTGGAGGGACTTATTTTCTTGGTTTTGAGATGTGTTGTTACAAAATTTTGTCACTTATATACTTCTGTTAATTATTTTAATAGAAATACTCTTTTCTCGTCCAATTGATATCTTGCCAATATTTGAATTATTATTCCATGGGTGTATTTGACATGTATGTTAATGGATTATGCTAATTTATATGCTAACATTATATATTATCACCATATGCTTCCATATCTTGGTTGTTGAGGACAAGTTGCAGCTATTAAGCTTTAATTTGCATGCTCAACGATGGTCTTAATCAAACGTCTAGATGAGGTAGGCTCTTGAAATTGTCTTGTTAGCATTTCATTTATATAGAATAATTGGGATTAGAGTTGAATTCTACATGTGATTCTATCTATTGTTGTTCACCCCATTCCATAGAGATATTTTCCTCATAACAGGTACCACACTTAAGTGTGGCATTTTGATGTGTAACACTAGGTCTAGACTCTCTCATATTCTATAAAATCATATGTCCATATTCCTATTATTTACATACCCATATGAACCTATGATATATGAATTATCATGTATTGTAGATGGTTTTCCCACCTAGAATCCCCATATGATATGCATAATTGTCATCTGCAATTCTTTTTCCAATCATAGTTCTATTTAAAGTCCCTTATATTTGTAACATCCCCGTCCACCCAGGATGGGCCATGCTACTCTAGAAAATTCTATGATACCCTTTTGTAACATCCCCCAATGACAAAGACCTATTGGCCCTCAAGATGATATCCGCTCACAGGATTGTTCTTCATCTCCTCTGAGACGGATCGGCTCTTTCGATTCCCTGCTGGAATCACGATTTATCGATCTACAGGTCCTTTCAGAAGCTCCCCTATGCACACAGCATTAGGCGTGAGCTCCGCCTTTTCCAAGCAACCACAATGCTATGACAAAGGGCCTAACCCAAGGTCTCTTGTCGAAATCTCGCAATCTCACAAGTTCATGGATCATAGCTCCCGACTTTTCCTCTCCAATCTCATGATACCCGAGATCATGAAATGGGTATAGTTCTTCCTTTGTTAGTGCCCTCCACGCCTGACCATTGGCTAGGATTAATTACTAGCACCTTTTGTTGTTCTCCACTTCGCAAGTTGTGGTGTCCAACTTTGGCACCTTCCTTTCACGAAACCCTGAGAGGCGAGGTTGAATTTTCTCCTTGCGTTCTCGCTACTCACGACTTCGTAAGCTTCAATGTCAAAATCTTGCGCTCTTATCTCACGAATCCCTGAGATGCAAGAAGTCAACAAAGTATTGACTCCTTCCTCTAGGCGACATGTGTTCACATGTCAATCATGCAGGCCCCACCTTGTGGTTCCGCCATGTGTTCTCTCATGCCCGGATCTCATCACTTCGCTACTCATGAAGTTAAGAATGACTCCTTTCAACCTCTGAAGCCCCAAACATGCAATAGGCGATGGGGTTCCTAATCCAACGGTCCTCCCATGACCTGGATCCAATGGCTATCCTTTCTCCTCACGATTTTGCGACTTCATGACTTGGAGCACCTAACTCTTGGGCTCTCACCCTGCAAACCTACGAGTTCACGATATCCCTAGATCTCTTCCACCTATCCTCCTTAAATGGATGGTCTCGATCTTCTTGCAACTTCGCCACTCGCGAAGTCAAAGGACTTCCTTCTCTAAACCCCGATGTCTGAATCCCCGATAGAGAGGATCTCACGACACATGTCCTCCTTCCAACGAATGGTTCAGATTCTCTCACTATTTCGGAACTTCGCCTTTCGTGACCTCACAAATATTGATGCAAAGGTTTGAAACCTTCAACTCACGAATCCCCGAAATGAGATTCTGTGAGCGATCCAACAACCCTTGTTGGCTTGGATCCCACGGTCCGATTTCTTCCGAGCTTGCATTTAGAAAACACTCACCATAATCCTTCTTGCTCCTCTGCAAGATCTGACGGTTCTCGAAATTTCACGAATTCTCCACAAAGAATTATGACCGTCCAATGCCTCCTTAACACTCCTGTGAAATGAACAAGTATGCCTTCACGAAACTTTTCCACTAGCAAACCAACATTGTTGCGCCTTCTTCCAACACTTCAAGGCACTAGCCCTCTTGAGCTTCTATTCGACAACTTCGAAAACTCTATCCCTCCTAAACTTTCTCCACAACTCAAGTCTTCAAAAAGACTCATGTACGCACTCCTAGCGGCAACTCTTCAACACTTCCAAGTATTGAATTCTTTGACTTTGTGCACTCTTTGTGACAGTAATCTTTCAACAATTTCGCTCAGGTTGTAACTCTAAGACTTTACTCGGCCTGTGCACTCCTTGCATGGCTCCTGTGCTTAACTTTCACTTCTGCGAGAATGAGAACAATTTTATCCCTCTTGAGCTTCCAGACATGAACTATGACTTCTGTCAATGCACACCTTGCGGACAATTTCACTGCATGCCTTGTAGGAAAACTCTTGCTCAGACAGAGAAACAATTGAAACTCATTCTTTACTCTCCCTCTCTTCAAATTTCAAACATTCAACATGAAATCATACATTCACGCATCAAATCAAATGAATAACAGAAAGAGTAAAACCATCATGAGCATAACATTCAATCATGCATACACATAAAGTACTTGAACACCATGAGTCTGAATCAAACTTCATATATTAATCTCAGAACTTCTATACATGGGTTATTCCACATAGTTTTCTTCTTCTTCTTCTCTATGCTCCTCTTGATTGATTATGCTGCTAATGTTACAATGATACAAGTGAGGGTGTATATATCCATTTTCCCTCCGACTCCTAAAACTGTCTAATCTAAGAATTCAAAGCTACCTACTTACATTTACTAACATAAACTCCTCTTAGTCCTTTAGATGAGAGCGGGACGCTCAAGGTATGATTACAATATACAAGTATGATCTTTCTTAACTATTACATTTAAGTTTGGTGCATCCAAATTCAAAACATTTCAAAAAATTCATCGTGTTCCAAAATGCGTTGGTGCTTTCCCCATGCTCGCTTGTTGTTGGCGATGCTCCTGCATCATACTCCCTCGCTTGAAAATTTTCATGGGCTCCTATCCATGAGCTCTCGCACGGTCTGTCCATGCTTCTGGATCTCTGCTTCATTTTCCCAGCTGGCATCTCCAACTGGATGTCCCTTCCATTTGACCAAGTATTCAAAATATTCCTTTCACTTGGTCCTTTTGCTAACTCTTTTGTCCAGTATGCTTTCCATCTGTGGTTTCTCTACAACTAGCATCTGTTTTGTCCACTGAACCTTTGGTTGTTCATCCCCTGTTCCTACTTCCTCAGCTTTGTAAGGGTACAAATCTGAGATGTTGAATATAGGAGAAATTCTAATCCCATTGGGTAATTCAATCTCATAAGCATTTGCCCCAAATTTCTTCAAGACCATGGATGATTTTAGGGGATAAATTTCACTCATGGGCTAATTTTCCATGGTTTGTTCAAAAATGAGATTCGCTATTTTAAAAATAATTTGCCCAAATTCTACAAGATAAAATTATTTTACCTTAAAATCGCCAAAATTTTATAGAAACTATATAAAATCCTTAGAAATTTGAATATTTTTACAAAAATATCGCCAATCATTTATAGTTGGCATATGAAGGATTAGTAAGATTCGCCAAGGTTTCTACATTTTAAAATAAATTTTCATCCTTAAAATCATCCCTATTCAAGACCTTACATGGTCCAATCTTCTTCATCTTCAGTTTGTTATATGTCCCCTTCGAGAATCTTTCCTTTCTCAGATGTGCCAGAATCAAATCACCAACCTCAAATTGAAGTTGTCTCCTGTTTTGATATGCTCTGTGTTTATACTCTTGGCTCGAGTTTTGTAATCGCTCCTTCACCTAGCTGTGAAGTTCCTTCATTGCTTTGGCAAAATCTTCTGCACTAGCACTTCTTATCTCATCCCGTTCTGAATCTCTCAGTTTAGATACTCCTCTTGGTCGTGTCCCATAAATAATTTGGAATGGACTATGCCCTGTGATTCTGTTTAGTGAGTCGTTATATGCAAATTTCGCCTGTGGCAGAATGTTGTCCCACTGATTGTGGTGTTCAATTACCAAGCTCCTCAACAAGTCTCCCAAACTTATTTTCACAACTTCTGAAAACTCTATCCCTCCTGAACTTTCTCTACAACTCAAGTCTTCAAAAATACTCTTGCACGCACTCCTAGCAGCAACTCTTCAACACTTCCAAGTATTGAATTCTTCGACTCTGTGCTTTTATACCACACTGACGTAGACCTATCATCCCTTGGACCGATATCTTCTCATAGGATCATTCTTCATCTCCTCTGAGATGGATCGGCTCTTTCGATTCCCTGCTAGAATCACGATTTATCGATCCACAGGTCCTTTTGGAAGCTCCCATGTGCACACAACACTAGGCACGAGCTCTGCCTTTTCCAAGAGACCACAGTGCTATGACCAAGGGCCTAACCCAAGGTCTCTTATCAAAATCTCACGATCTCATGAGTTCATGGATCGTGGCTCCCGACTTTTCCTCTCCAATCTCATGATACCCGAGATCACGAAATGGGTACAGTTCTTCCTTTGTCAGTGCCCTTCACACATGACCATTGGCTAGGCTTAATTACTAGCACCTTTCAATGTTCACCACTTCGCAAGTTGTGGCATCCAACTTTGGCACCTTCCTTTCACGAAACCTTGAGAGGCGAGGTTGACTTTTCTCCTTGTGTTCTCGCTACTCGCGACTTCGTAAGTTTCAATGTCGAGCTCTCGCGAATCCCTGAGATGCGAGAAGTCAATGGAGTATTGACTCCTTCCTCCAGGGGACGCGTGTTCACCTGTAAATCACGCGGGCCCCACCTTTTGGTTCCTCCACGTGTTCACTCATGCCCGACTCTCGGCACTTCACTACTTTTGAAGTCGAGAATGACTCCTTTCAACCTCTAAACCCCTGAACGCATGATAGGCAATGTGGTTCCTATTCCAATGGTCCTCCCATGACCTAGATCCAATGGTTATCCTCGCTCCTCGTGATTTTGCGACTTTGCAACTTGGAGCACCCAACTCTTGGGCTCTCACCCTGTGAACCTTTGAGTTCGCGATATCCCTAGATCTCTGCCACCTATCCTCCTTAAATGGTTGGTCTCGATCTTCTCATGACTTCGCCACTTGTGAAGTCAAAGGACTTCCTTCTCTGAACCCCTATGTACGAATTCCCAATAGAGAGGATCTCATGACACATGTCCTCCTTCCAATGAATGGCTCATATTCTCTCGCTATTTTGGGACTTTGCCTTTCATGACCTCGCAAATCTTGATGCAAAGGTTTGAAACCTTCAACTCATGAATCCCCGAAATGAGATTCCACGAGCAATCTAATGGCCCTTGTTGGCTTGGATCCCACGGTCTGATTTCTTCCGAGATTGCACTTAGAAAACACTCACCATAATCCTTCTTGCTCCTCTGCAAGATCTGACGGTTCTCATAATTTCATGAATTCTCCACAAATAATTTCGACCATCCAATGCCTCCTTGACACTCCTGAAAAATGAACAAGTATTACTTCATGACACTTTCCCACCAGCAAACCAATGTTGTTGTGCCTTCTTCCAACACTTCAAGGAACTAGCCTTCTTGAGCTTCTCTTCGACAACTTTGAAAACTCTATCCCTCCTAAACTTTCTCCACAACTCGATTCTTCAAAAAGAATCCTGCACACACTCCTAGCGGCAACTCTTCAACACTTCCAAGTATTGAATTCTTTGACTTTGTGCACTCTCTGCAACAACAGTCTTTCAACAATTTTTCTCAGGTTGTAACTCTGAGACTTCACTTAGCCTGTGCACTCCTTGCATGGCTCTTGTGCTTAACTTGCACTTCTGCAAGAATGAGAACAATGTTATCCCTCCTGAGCTTGCAGAGATGAACTCTGACTTCTGTCAATGCACACCTTGCGGACAATTTCACTGCACTCCTTTCAGGAAAACTCTTGCTCAGACAGAGAAACAATTGAAACTCATTCTTTAGTCTCCCTCTCTTCAGATTTCAAACATTCAACATAAAATCATACATTCACGCATCAAAGAAAATGCATAACAGAAAGAGTAAAACCATCACAAGCATAACATTCAATCATGCATACATAGAAAGTATTTGAACACCATGAGTCTGAATCAAGCTTCATATATTAATCTCATAACTTCTATACATGGGTTCTTCCACACAGTTTTCTTCTTCTTCTTCTCTATGCTCCTCTTGATTGATTATGCTACTAATGTTACAATGATACAAGTGAGGATGTCTATATCCATTTTCCCTTCGGCTCCTAAAACTGTCTAATCTAAGAATTCAAAGCCACCTACTTACATTTACTAGCATAAATGCCTCTTAGTCCTTCAGACAAGAGTGGGACGCTCAAGGTCTGATTACAATCTACAAGTATGCTCTTTATTAACTATTACATTTAAGTTTGGCACATCCAACTTCAAAACATTTCAAACAATTCATCATGTGCCAAAATGTGTTGGCGCTTGCCCCACGCTTGCTTGTTGTTGGCGATGCTCCTGCATCACCCAACCCCTCAATATGTTGCAAGCACGCTACCTTAGACACACCTGGTATCAAGCTCTATTATAGGTAATTAAAATTTTCCATGCCCAGACATAGACCTACTGGGAAATGACATACATATCTCTTTGCAGAATAGATCACATATAAACTTAACATAAATAAATAGATATAACATGAAAAGATACATGCAGCAAAACACATGATATTATTACAATAATGACTGACATGCACTAAAATACATCATTTAACCACTAAGCAAAAAAATGATACTTATCTCTTAATTGTAGTGCATTGAATGTGTGGAGACCTTCCACGAACTTCCCATCCTTAGACCATGCTACTCATCACTCTCAACAGTGAGTCACCCTCGAGTTGGGACTAAAATCCATTGGGAAGGGGATTCCTAGGCTAGGAAGGGACAACAAGAAGTTGCACAATACAACAGGAAGGATTTCCTCCAAGGAGCCACTTATGCCCACCGCTCATAGAGTCTCATTCCCCATATGTCTATCCCAGCCTAGGAGTATACACCTTCACTATCACACAGCCCATCGAATTCTCTACCTCCTTTTCCAGGGCTTTAGCAATAGGATGGATGGAATTCTCAGATCCCCGTAGTTGCTACTGGAATCCCTCCCAGATAAATCACTTCCTTAACACACTCTCTCACCTAGAGATATTTGCTCACATGTATGACAACCTTCATC
Organism: Picea glauca; assembly: GCA_000966675.3. NCBI lineage: Eukaryota > Viridiplantae > Streptophyta > Pinopsida > Pinales > Pinaceae > Picea > Picea glauca. The sequence continues at coordinate 355,793 of JZKD02S1785358.1, read as the reverse complement.
TTCTATCCACACTATCTCACCTAGGGAGAGTTGTTCACATTCCTAAAAACCCGCTTCTTCTATCCACAGGCTTCACAACCCGCTTCTTCACTCCCACTCCTCAAAACACTAGCATGGTGATGTCAACAACAGAAACTAGACGTGGGAACGGTAATGAAAAAATAATACATAGGAAACCCATATGGTATAGGTGCAACAAGGGTATCAATTTGGGATTGTTTCAGAGTTTCATGTGGTTGGGGAATTTCAACAGTGGCGTTCCAAGGCTACTGTGTGCTTGTTGGGTGTGTTGATACAAAAATGGCCAAAAAGATCCCAAAACAGGAAGAATTACCACTTATATTCGCATGTGCCTAGGCTAGCACATGATGCTCATGAAGCATGTCACTCTCCATTTGGAGGTCGTATCTTTTCCCCAGAAGAACTTAGGATATATTCATATCCCACTCACAACATTTAGAATAATAATATATTATTCTGTTGGACTTAATATCTTAATATTAGCCTCTCTTTCCAGCCTCTCACCCCCCCTTCTCTTGCCCATCCTAGTGGAGTTTAGTCCCTCATACTCTTTCTTCATGGTCGGTATACACACACCGATGTTTTTATATTAATAATTATGAATACTTACATGTACAAAACATGCTTGTGGCCTTTAACATCTAGGATCTTTGGCCTAATAAGAACATAAGAATCCTATCTTATAACACTTGGATCACCAACCTAAAAAACATGTTACAATTCATAATTATAATCGGGGCTTGACCTTGGGATATTACAATCCCCTCCCCTTATTTTTGCACTGTCCTTAGTGCAACTTATTTACCCAACATCATCCAGATTTCCAAAATCTTCAAAAAGATGTAGGTATTCTACCCACATAGCATATTCATGCTCCCATGTTGCGTCCTTAGGACCGCAACAATTTCACTAGACCTTTACAATCCCTATAGATCGATTCTGGAGCTGCTTGCTCTTCCGGTCTAGTATGCGCACCAGATGCAATTGTAAAGCTTCCTCTTGCTCCACCTGAAATACATTATGAATAGTCATTCATGTTGTAAATGTAAGAATATAATCCATTGGTCCAATCCTTTCTATAATTTCAAATGGTCCACAGTATTTGGCCGCCAACTTGAAACAGTTTCCTAGCATCAGGGAACTTCTCTTGGCTTTCACCTTAAAGAAAACATGATCACCCACTTTAAACTCCCTGTGGGTTTTTCCTTTGTCAAAATAGCTTTTCTTCCTATATTGGGAACCCTTGAAAGTTTCTTTAACTTTAACAAATGATCTTCCATTTCCCTAAGAAACTCTGGCCCAATTATTTCTCTATCAGCTAGGTTGTCCCAGCTTATTGGTGTGTTTCAATTTCTACCATAAAGTGCCTCAAATGGACTCATCTTCAGTGATTCTTGGTACCCATTTTTGTAATAAAACTCTACCAAGTGTAGGTAATCTTCCCATCCATATGGTTTTTCCATCACATACATTATTAGCATATCTTATATCACTTGATTTACTCTTTATTTTTGTCCATCAGACTTAGGATGATAGGTTGTGCTAAAGTTTAGGTTCATTCTGAACCCCTTGAATAATCCTATCCAAACATTTGAGGTAAATTTTGGTTCTCTGTCAGACACAATTGTCTTGGTAATACCATGCAATCATTCTACATCCCTCATATAAATATCAACAACAATAGTTACCTTGTGAGTATTCTTCAATGGAATAAAATGGGAATCCTTCTTAAGCTTATCCACCACCACCATGATGGAATCATGTTTCTTGTTTTTTATGGGTAATCCTGTGATAAAATCCATTGTCACCACTTCCCACTTCCACTCAGGGATAGGTAATGGTTGTAGCAGCCCATCTGGGTGTCTATGCTCATCTTTGACCTTTTGACACTCCATACATTTGGCGATATACTCTGCAATTTATTTATTCATTCCTAGCCAATATTAATGGCTCTTGACTACTGCCACTATTTTCTAATATCTAGGGTGCCTAGCATAAGGCACATTATGCATCTCTTTCAAGATCATACTCCTCAATTCATGAGATCTGGGTACACAAATTTTGTTCTTGTACAGGAGTATTCCATCAACTTCCAATCTATAATTTTCTATTTTCTATAGCATCTTACCTTTTTGTAACTTTGTTACCATTTCCATGTACTACAAATCTACTTTTGTAGCTTCCAAAATTATGTCTTTACTATCGATTTGATACATGCTGATGGTTGTAGCATGTATTTCATGCACTCTCCTGTTGAGTGCGTCAACCACTTTTTTCTCCTTTCCTTTGATGTGTTTGATATCAAATTCATATTCATAAAGGAATCCAAACCACCTGCTCTTCCTGAATTTTAAGGTAGGCTCATCAAACAAATATTTCAGACCATTATGGTCTATCCTTAGTGAAAACCTCTTTCCCATGAGGTAGTATCTCCATTTATTTAAAGCATGTACAATGGCTACCAAATCCAAATCGTGAGTGGCGTAGATCCTTCCATGCTCTTTCAATTTCCTAGATTCAAAACATATCACAAACCCATTTTGACTGAGGACTTCCCCCATTCCTTCTTTTCATGCATATGTGCAAACCATGAACTCTTCATTCGGATATGAAATCCTTATAATTGGAGCAATGGTTAACAATTGCTTCAATTGCTGGAAGCTCTTTTCACATTCTTTTGTCCATTGAAATTTTACCCCTTTTCTTTTCAGGGAAGTGATTGGGTGAGCAATCCTCGAAAATCCTGCAATGAATCTCTTGTAGTAGCCAGTTATACCCATGAAGGATATGAATTATGTCACATTATTAGGTGTTGTCCACCCTTTAACGACTTCAATATTTTTGAGGTCTAATGCTATTCCCTCTTAGGATATTATATTCCCCAAATAGTGAATTCGATTTTGGAAAAATGATCACTTTCTCAATTTAGCAAACAGTTGGTGCTCTCTTAGCACCTGTAACACTATCCTCAAGTGTTTCTCATTCTCTTCTTCTGTCTTGGAATATACAAGGATGTCATCCAAAAATAAAATGAAAAAATTGCTTAAATATTCTCCGAAAACACCATTCATTAATCACATGAAAATAGCTGGTGCATTTGATAAACCAATTGGCACCGTTGTGAACTCATAATGGCCATACCTTGTCCTGAAGGAAGTCTTTCTTATGTATTCATCTTTAATACTTACCTGATGGTATCCTGACATGATATCTATCTTTGAAAATATCCTTGCATCCTTCAACTGATCGAAGAGATCATTAATCCTTGGTAGAGGATACGTGTTCTTTATAGTTACCTTATTTAACTGCCTGGAGTCAATGCACAACCTCAAGGTCCCATTTTTTTTCTTCACAAACAACACTAGGGCACCCCAAGGTGATACACTTGGGCGTATGTACCCCTTCCTTAAAATTTATTCAAGCTACATTTGTAGTTCTATTAGTTTTTTTGTGCTCATACGATAGGGATTATAAGATACTGGAGCTGCCCCAGACATCAAATTTATAGATAAATCGATATCTCTCTTTGGGGGTATCCCTGGTATCTCCTTAAACACACCGTCAAAATATTTCAGAATTGAACGATCCTCCAATTTTGGCACCTTATCCTTAGGTGCTTCATCCATATGGGTTGAAAATATTTAACAACCCTTCCTGTAACACTTCTTCAGTTTCATTGTTGAGATTTCCCAGACAGTAATTTCTCTAGGAATTCCTTGGACTAATCTCTGATTTCCTTCCTCATCCAGTCAAGTGAATTCCTTTTTATGAAAGTCTAATATGGCATGGTGTTGGCCCAACCAATCCATACCAATTAGACAGTCATATGATCCTAAAGGAAAGATGTTCAAATCTTCCTTGGTAATCATTCCATTCATGCCCACTGGACATGATTTAACCAAATCAACAACCTTTCTCTTGGCTCTTGTAGCCAACTGCACCAACCAATATTCTCATGCTTTCTTCTTCACAATTGAAATATTTCCGCTACCTTAGGATCTATATAGCTATGACTAGCCTCTGAATCAATTAAAATAGTAAAGCCATGGTTATTGATCATACCTTTGACTTCAATCATCTATGATTGAAACTCATCTTGCATGTTGTATAGGGATGCATAGATCTATGGTACTCTTCTGCCCATGCCATCCACTCTTTCTTCTTTTTGAACATGGTGAACACCTCTCACCTTGTCCTTTATGTGAGGGAAATATCTATACTTGTGTTCTCCCTTGCAACCCCAACATTGCATAGGTTTCTACCTTGGCCTTTGCCCACCTACTTCAGCCATTGTGGGCTCTCTCAAAACTGGTTGTCCTTGAACTATTTCTGAAAAATGGTGGCTTTTTCCCCTTCTTCCTCTGCTCCCTCTTAAACTTCCTCTTTCCTTACCAAGCTCTTTGCAAAGTAGGATTTCCCTTATGTTGATCATATAAACACTTTTACCTCCTTATGGTTTCTTCCATAGTTTTAGGGTCATCATACTGGATTTTGTCACTGATAAAATATGGCATTCCACTCAATATCTCTAGATATTGAATGTCTCATCCTTAATGAAAGATTCATACTTCAACAACTCTAGAAATCTCCCCTTCATATTTATCGATAGTCATGCTGCCCAATTTAAGTTCAAAGAACTCTTTCATCTTTTTGTCATAGTATCTCTTGGTTAAATACTTATTTTCAAAATGTCTCTTGAATTACTTTCATGCCACATTCTACTCTATGATGTGTCCCACTTTCACAAGATGATCCCACCACAATGATTCCTTTCCTTTCATCTGATATATTGTGATTCTTCCTTCAGCATGAGAGGAATAATTATGGAATTGGAAATATTTCCTCATGCCAAGTAGCCATGTCTCAGCATCTTCCTATTTCTGGTGCTCTCCATCAAAAGTAGGAGGTTTGATCTTATGCATTTCACCCTTCAGTTCATTAACTTCATATTTCCTATGATTTTTGGTAGGAGGTGGACTTGAAATATTGTGTGGCCTCCTTTTGGAATGTCTTTGAAAGTGTTGGTGATATTTGTTACCACTTATTTCTCTTACTTCCTCATTAGGGGACCTGTGGCTCCCCGATTTGCTAGATCCACTTTCCTTATCCAACTTATTTTCAATTATTTCTAGGCTCTGCATTAAATTCATATTGAAGTATTCATGTTTCTCCTTGGATCTCTTAAGCCTTTTGTTATCTTCCTAGTGAATTTGGACATATTTTTGAAATTTTTTAATGAGTTTCATCATGCGCATGTCTTTATCTATTTCTTCTACATGAACATTGGAGTTCATTCCTTCAACTCCCAAATGGACATCCATTCCTCTAACTTCATCATATTGATTGTAAGCATCCTGTGCCTCCTCCATTTCTCTGCACTATGTGACAATACTGTTTGGTTCTCACAATTGCTAGCTCTGCAAAATGTGCAAGCAACCAAATTTTGCCAGGCTATCAGTCTTAAATAATTTTCCAGAATAACATAAAACAATCTGATTCAACAACAAAAATATCATACTCCCTTTTCTATAGGTCTTCTTTGATCAAGAATCCTTATGTCTCTATCTCCAAGCCCTGTTTTGTTCTCCAATTAACTTTCGGTTACTAGCACCTTTTTTTCCTCAGCCCCCAATTTATTTAACCACGAGATGTGGCCAAGAAATAAGTTGATAGTCTCTTATTCGGAATTTTGGGCCTCCAACTTCATAATGTTGAAGCTCAGAGTCCCGGAGTTGATCATGGCCATTGGTTAACAAGAAGGCATAGACCGTTGATGTGTTGCTTATGAATTTTTTGGTCTGGCACTCCAACAGATCTATGCAATAGTACTTCTAAAACTCCCAAAGTCAGAGTCTTGGACTTGATCATGGTCGTTGGTTATCAAAACATCCATGGAGCATTGATCCACCGTCCTTCAAAAGTTCACAATTGGTGCTATGGGGAATTGATAGTTCGAGTTGCATGAATATTTAGAGTGTCCATACTCTCAATATTTTGGAGTTTCAAGTCTCCAAACTACTTCATCTATTGTCTTGTGTCCTCCATGATCAACGGTCAAGGTAGACTTTGACCTTTGGGCCTTTGGGAGTCTTTTCACTTGAGCACAATTCCTCTAGAGTTCCAAGTCTCTAGACTACAAGATCTAGCACCACGTGTCCACTGTGACCAATGGTTGATATATACTCTGGCCTTTGTGAGTTTTCATTCTTAAACACTTGTTGACCAAGTTCCTCCGGAGTTCCAAGTCTTTGGACTATAGGATCTGGCATCACACGTCCACTGTGACCAATAGTTGAGATATAATACGGCCTTCGGAAGTTTTCATTCTTAAACACTTGTTGACCAAGTTACTTTGAAGTACCAAGTCTCTAGACTACAGTATTTGGCGCCATGCATACACTGTGACCATCAGGGGCCCCACTAAGCATGCCCAAGAAAACTTCCACTTGGTGGAATACTAAAAGCGGACACGTGGCCCAATAATACGGGTGACACATGTCATGTTTTAACTATAATTTCAATATTTCAAAGTACATAATTCACTACCATGTGTCATGCAACCTGCATGTCCACATCATCTTGGGTGACATCAGCAGGCCATGTCACTTCAGGAATTTGGGAGATTTCGCATCAGCACACTCCATTTCTCTCGAATCACGAACTCCAAAATAGGATGATATTATACCATGTGTCTCTTTTAATGAAAGGTATGGATTAAGTCCAAAATTTGGGACTTCAGGACTTTAGGGCTTCAGGACTTTGAGGTTTTGGGACTTCAGGGATTCAAGACTTTTCACCTTAGCACACTTTGTTTCTCCTGAATGTTGAATTATAGAACAAGACAATATGTCGACACGTGTCCCTTTTGATGAACGGTCCGGATTAACTCAAGACTTTGATATTTTTCACTCTATCACACCTTATTACTCCAAAATGCCAAATTTTGGAATTGTTATGAGATATATGACTCACAATCATTCGTGTGCAAATATGTCGGTTGAGATCTATTTTTCACCACTATGCCTTACCTTTGGCTCTCGTCTTGATCTAATGTTTTTTATCTCTCTTTGGCCAAAACCAATGGTCAATAACTTCTCCCCAGATCTATGATGTAGATCCACTTTGGGACATGGAGGTTAACTCTCATGCACCTTTTTCCAAATCTGAGGGATGGAAAATTTAGCCTTTCCCCTACGCAAATCTTATGCCCCAAATTCAAACCTTGTGACCCAACACAATGATTGTTGTGTCTTCTTTCTCTATTTCCATTCCATAAATTTTTATAACTCCTAAGCTTCATAACATAGCCAAGGTATTCTCTTGGCACCCAGGGATGCTCTTAACTCATATTTTGTCCGTTTCGACAACAATTTCTTTCTGAAACGTTTTCTTCAACTTCCACTAATATGGCCCATCCAAGCTCAGTGTTGAAACTATGGCTCTAATACCATTTTCTAACATCCCCATCCACCCAGGTTGGGACATGATACTCCATAAAATTATTTGATACCATGTTGTAAGATCCCTGGCCCCTCGATAGTTCGTGGGCATGCTACCTCAGACACATGTGGTATCAAGCTCTATTATAGGTAATTAACATTGTCCATGCCCAGACATAGACCTGCTAGGCAATGTAATACAGATCTGTTTGCAAAATAGATCACATATAAACTTAACATAAATAAATAGAGATAACATGAAAACATACATGCAGCGAAACACATGATATTATTACAAGAATCACACACATGCACTAAAATACATCATTTAACAACTAAGCATAGAAATAATTCTTATCTCTTAATTGTAGTGCATCGAATGCATGCAAACCTTCCACGAACCTCCCAGCCTTAGATCATGCTTCTCATCACTCTCAACAGTGGGTCACCCTTGAGTTGGAACTAAAATCCATCGGGAAAGGGATTCCTAGGCTAGGCAGGTACAACAGGAAGTTTCACTATACAATAGGAAGTATTTCCTCCAAGGATCCACTTATGCCCACCACTCACAGACTCTCATTTCTGACATGTTTCTCCCACCCCGGGAGTATACGCATTCACTATCACACAGTCCATCGTCTTCTCTACCTCCCTTTTAGGGGCTTCAACAACAAGACAGATGAAATTCTCATAGCCCTGTAGTTTCTACTGGACTCCCTCTAAGAGAACTCATTTCCTCAACACACTCTCTCACCTAGAGAGAGTTTCTCATAGGTCCGACAACCTGCTTCTTCTATCAACACTATTTCACCTCAGGAGAGTTGTTCACAGGATTGACAACCTTCCTCTTCTATCGATGGGCCTGACAACCTGCTTATTCACTCCCTCTCCTCAACACATGAGCATGGTGATGGAAACAACAAAACTGGACCTGGGAACGATAATTGCAGAGAAATACGTAGGCAAACTACAGGGTATAGGTGCAGAAAGGTTATCACTTCGGGATTCTTGCATAGGTTCATGAGGTTGGGGAATTTCAATAACGACATTCCAAGGTTACCGTGTGCTTGTTGGGTGTGTTGGTGCAAAAATGGCCAAAAGGATCTCAAAATAGTAATAATTCTCAGTTATATTTACATGTGCCTCAAATGACACATGATGCTCATGAAGTGTGTTCCTCTCCATTTGGAAGTCATACCATTTCCCCAAAGGAACGTAGGATATATTCATATCCCACTAACAACATTTAGAATAATAATATATTATTCTATTAAACTTAAGATATTAATCTTAGCCCCTCTTTCCAACCTCTCATCCTCCCTTCCCTTACCCATCCTAGTGGATTTTAGTCCCACATATTCTTTCTTCATGGTCGGTCTACACACATCGATGTTGTTATATTAATAATTATGAATACTTGCATTTACAAAACATGCTCTTGGCCTTTAAAATATAGGCTCTCTAACCTAATCAGCAAATAAGCCTCCTAGATTATAACACTTGTCTCACCAGCCTACAAAACATGTTACAATTCATAATTACAATCGAGGCTTGGCGTTGGGATATTACAATATTACTCACTGAGTAAAGTCATCTTCAGCTGGTAGCTTCCTCAAGCATGCATTCCCCATTTTGAAGAACTAACCCTATCTTTCTCCTCATACCTAAAGATACCAATTTTCTAAAGAAATTTTTCTATGATTTATCATCAACCTTAATCTCTACTTTCAACGCATTTATTATATACGACAAAAATTCTGCAAATTCAGGTTAAAGCAAGCAGATGATTTTGGTAACATATGCACAAGTTTGGCCCTTCATGGTCACCATGAATATTCTTTCTAAATTCTTGTGAATTTTTTTTCTTATCTCATAATTATGGGTGATTACATGGACTCCTCAGTCCCATATGTTTCCAATGACTACTTTCGTTCTCATTTATGAATTTTGAGCAAAGAGTTATAATCATTTGATTATTACCCAAAAAGTCCATTTGATCACATTTCAACCCTGTGCAACTCCAAATTGTGCTTAAGCATCCTTATACTTTCTCCTTTGGAAATTTGATAGGAGCTCAAATGGGTTCCTTCATGAGCATATTATGGACATTATGGCCACTTTTCACCTCTATATGGATGTTAGGATGTTAGATACAACATGCTGAATTTTCATCCCAATTAATAATTTTGGCCTTGAACGTTGCATGTACCTTCTATTCCCTCTTACACATATTCAATATGCCCATAATTTTAATTTAGTTCCACCATGATGTTCTATGGTGAAAGAAATTTCCATCGACTACTCCTATGACTCAATTTGATTATGGAGTAGGAAGTTTTGGCCCTTAGAAATTAACTGGGTCTTAAAATTTACCCCTCACTATTTGAGTTGTAACTCCCTCATACTAACTCTTATTAACTAATGGAATACACCATTATAAATCTATCATTGAGCTCTTTCATTTGAGATACAAAAATTTCACCCTAGCTGCACAAATTTTTATAGCTAAAAACATTATTTAGGGCCTCAAAAATGCCCTACAAAAACATAACTTGGAAAACACCAAAACTTTCCAATAATTTTCATTATTTTTCTAATAAATTTAGTCTCCATATGCGAACTAGAATACTGACTTGGAAACTAAGTCCACATGGAATCTCGAGGTGGCACCATGTCAGCCTCTGGTCTCCTTGGCCCTACCTCATCAAGTTCTACCTTCTTCTTCCTTATTTCTTGTCTCCCTCATTGGTGCATACATGATATTGTTTTTCCCTCATAAGCCCTTGGTTTCTATTTGGTGCCTTTGTATTGGGTCATGGGATGGGTGCACCCCATCCCACACCCATTCTCCATGTGATTTAAAATTTTCATGTCTTTTGGATCCAACGATCATGGTGCAAAGGGTGTCAATTGCAATCAACAACCCTTATCACATTATGCCCCCCCCCCCCCCACCTGATGATCGTTAACCAAGGGGGGAAGGGGACACAAAACATAACCACAATTAAGACCATGGTGATGTGGCATGCCCTGTTGCATTTCATCCCCCCATTCTATGGTTAACATAACCACCATGGACCCCCTGCAATTAACATGTGGTTTTGCATGTCCAGGTTTCATGGTTTCCAAGAGTAGGAAGGTGTTGCCTCCATGGCGCCAAATCACATGCCACCTTTGTTACCCTTCCATAATGTACCTCTTCCACACCATATTTTGTGTACCTACCACCATGGTAGTACATGTCACACGTCCACCACATCATCTGACATGTGGCCCCCATGTCATGTTGATGTTAGCATACGAAAAAATACCCAAATTTTTCCATTTTTTTCTAAAATTTCCTTTTTTTCCGAAATGCCCAAAATTGCTCAATTTCGAAATTATTTTTGGGGCCTCCATAGAAACTCTGTAATAAAGATTTGTTTGGTCAATTTTGGCCCTGTAACCATCAATTTGACTCCAACACCCATATGTCTACTTTTGGACATCAAATTCCTCTTGAATTTTAACCATCGAATTTGGGGTTTTTGCCCAAAAACACCAAATTTTTCCATGGTACTATGATACATGAAATTAAGCCACTTTGTAGGCTCAAATTTTCCCAATTTGAGATGAAATTTGGGAATTTTAATTCCTCGGTTTGATTTTTCCATATACCCATGAAATTTCCCTCCATCTCACTGTAAACATTTTGTCAAACAATTTGTAAGCGAACTCTTCTTGACATTTTTTCAAATAATGTTCTTGCAAACTCTGTAATTTCACTTTTGCGCTATGATAAATGGCTCATGTAGGCTCAGTGTTTAAAACTAGGCTCTAATACCACTTTATAGCATCCCCATCTCCCTGTTGGGCAATGCCACATCCAAATTCCAAATTCCGATACCATTAAATTTACTGATATGTTCTACATATGAACAAAGTTAAGAAAAATAACAATAATAATTTATAAACACAATTATCACAAAGATTCCATAACAGAGGACCCATAATTATACACATAGTAAATAAAATAATCACATGAAAGAAACTTGTCTCATGAACTAAACACCAACTGCATGCAAACCTTCCACGTTCCTCCTAGCCATATACCACGCTACTCATAATATCATCATTGTGTCACCCTCGAGTTGGGGCTAAACTCTACTGGGGAAAAGGGAGTCCTAAGATAGTCTAATTTCTAATAATTTATAGAATCTCTCATTCCAAGGTTCCCAACTACTGGAACTACCCTACATTCCCTCATTCCCCACATGATTGTCCCACCCTAAGAAGTGAGCCCCTTATCTACTCAACAGTTCCTTGGCTACCCTACTTCCCTTCTAAAGCTTCAACAACAAGTTGGATAGGAAGTCACAGATCCATGCAGTTATTTCCCAATGCACCAGGGAACAATTCTGAATAGTTTCTCACCCAAAGAAAACTACTCATGGGCCTGACAACCCACTCCTTCGACATATAGGCCTGACAACCCGCCTCTTCAACATACGGGCTTGATAACCCACCTCTTCAGCATACCTTCTTGAAAACCCACCTCTTTAACTTGCAACAATATCAGGTTCCAGTACCAATAATAGAATTTATGAGTGAATGGTAAGAGTGATGAATTGCTCACAAAAAAAGATGGGGAATTACACTATATTCCCCAAATATATATATTCATGTTCCCTTTATGACACATGGAACTCAAGGAACTTCCTTGTCCCTACTTTAGAAACTTAGGATATATTCATATCCATAAATTTATCTTTGAGAAATATTAAAATAATACTCCATTAGGATTAATCCCCCTTATCTTAGCCCCTTTTCTAGACTCTTATTCCCCTTTCCCTTTCTATTGGATTTTATCCCTCCATACTCATTTATGGGTCGGTCTACAATAATGATGTACTTTGTTAATAACATGAGTGTTTACATATTACAATAATAGGCTCACTGGCCTTTAGCATCTAGGATCTATGGACTAATAATCACATAATCCTTCTGGCCTATAATAACCTGGCTCACCAACCTATAAAACATATTTACATTTACAACTGGTGATCAACCTGGGGTATTACAAGATACAACATAATGATTATATATTAATGCCCAACTTATAAGGTACAAAGTTTTACAAAACAATAAAAAGGATCCTTGAATGCATGGTTCACCAATCTATAAAATTTGACATGTTTTTAACTTAGGGATCACACCTCCTATAGTGCAGCATCCCATCAACATGTCTAAGAATTCCAATAGACAATACATCATGAATATTATGTATGACTTATTGATAAACAATTTCTAAGGTTACTAGGGTTATATATGCATTGTGTTACTCTTTACCGGATGATTTGATGACATGGATTAATATATTTCCTTCATCCTCACTCTACAACCATGCCACAATATTTACGTCGATAAGAAGTTGGCATATCACAAATATTCCCCCCTTGTTAAATATTGTCCTCTAAGTTTGAGAACAAAGTTCTTTATGGTATTATAAGAATAAATTAAGCTTCCATTTGTCATATTCTTCATGGGATCCTCCCCAATTAATTGAGAAGGTAAATAGAAGAAAAAAACCTTAGCCAATGAGGATATATAAGTGAGTGTAAAAAAAAGGAAATGAAAGGCATGAAGAATCAAACATGGGAAACAATAGTTCATGTAAAGGAAAATGGTTTTCCTACAATAAATCTAGTTATTGTGCTTTATAACTGTACCTTCATTCAACATATCAATATATCATGAGATTCTTGTGATTCATTCAATATATCATGAGCATATAATTATAAGCAACATCGTATCAACAAAATCACATCAAATACATAGTACACTAATATTTACATGGAAACCCAAATGGGAGAAAACCCTGGAAGGTTTTCTTATATATGTCAATAATTCATTCATAAGAAGCAACAACTTCCAAATTATCCAGTTGCAAATGGAAGGAGGCTACAACCCCCTATTCTCAGTCTCCAACCTGAAGGAAGCTAAAACTCCTTGAATTCCCTGGCTCCATGCAGAAGGAGGCTACAACCCCCTAAATTCTCTAGCTCCAACGAACTAGTTATTAGGTTCCAACTTGAAAGAAGATCCAACTCCTTGATTCTTCGACACCAACTAGAAGGAGAATACAACCCCATTTCATTGTCACATCCTGTCACCCTGAAATATAAGTGCATACTAACTGTCACTACCACAATCACTGACACTGCTACTACCATTGTCACTATCACTGTCACTATCATTGTCACTGCCACTATCACTACCACTGCCACTTTCACTGTCACATCATCTTGTAACCTGTCAACCTATCACTGTATCCAATATTTCACTGTCAACATGTCACTATATCCATCCTGTCACATCAACCTATCCAACTTTTCACTATAACTGATATTCAACCATATCCTCTCACATGGATCATATACCAAGGACACCTCTCAACTAGATGTCCCAAATTACAAACACATGCCTCTACCAAGCATGTACCAAGATCACCAACATGCCATCACAATATATTTTTCTTAATCATGTACCAAATCATGTGGCAACCAAGCATCAACCATATACCACAACCTTTACCAAAACAAGCACATCAACCATGCACCAACACCTAAACCAAACCGTGCATCAACCGCACCAACACTTGTACCAAATTGTGCATCAACCATGCACCAAAACCTGAACCATATGACTCAACCATAAACCATGTATACCAACCATGTACATCAAACATGTACATCAACATCAACATCATACCATGTACTACACCATGTACCAACCATGCATATCAACCATGCACAAAAAATCCACCAATATGCCAATATCACCAAGATGTGCCTCAAGCACTATCCCAACATCAAGTGTCCAACATGCACCTCAATCATGTGCCAAACAAATAACCAAGATATGCCTCAACAAGTATTATACCAACATCAATAAGACATGCATCCAATCATGTACCGCAAACCATGTGCATCAACCATATACCATAGCACTCATGATATGTCTCCATAATGTCATACACCATAACATCATCAACATGTAACTATCAAAGCATGCATATAAAAATACATGTAACTCTGTAACATACTTGGTGTATGTGACCACAAACCTACATACCTTCCTCAACATCAACAACAAGAGAACAACATCTTCATCAAACTTTACCTTAGTCTCACGGGACTACTTTTTAGATTAGTCACAAACCCTACATTTAAACAAGAATAACTCTATACCTGTATTGGACGCAAACCTATTCTAGGTAAAAGGATATTTTTTGGGAGAGAATCATGTACAGATGAAAGAACAGTTGGAAGGAAAAGTATCACATGCGAGGGAAGCGTGCGAGGCATGCACGAAAGGGAGACCTAAATACGTTAGGGTTAGGGTTTTTGTGATATATTGTAATGGATGATGAGACAATGAGAGATATAGGTATTACTTAGGATGTCTAAGAGGGGGGGTACAATAGTAGTAGAGAAAGGATTATAGGAGGAAAAATGGGTACAAGAAGACCTGAGTTGGATAGATACAGAAGTTATCATTAGTACCTAGAAGGTAGAGAGAGTCTGGAAATTGTAAGGTTTGCATAAGAACTACAACAATTAGTAAGTTGGTGAGATAGAGAATAATTGAGCAACTCGATCCCAAGGGTTAGATCATTGGTTGAGGATACTGGTGCGATCTAGTCAGCCTCACAGGGATCGGGAAGCCTGTTGATATTGTAATATTCAAGACTATAAACATGTGCAGTGTGACATACTATTGATACATAATAAATAGCTTGAGAGACATATATTTGTGGTTGTAGCCCTGGAGGGGGTGAACCATGGTAAATATTGTGTTATGTGATTGAATGTATGCATATATATTGTTGTTTAAATGCTATATAAATGAATGAAGGAACTAGTTATATTTGATACTCCCTTTGCACGAATGAGAATGATTGTTTAAATCAAGATATTAGACTAAATTAATAAAGATCACAAGCTAAAACCACATATATTCACTCATTCATAGGTTTCAAGAATCTAGGTATTGCAACCACCCATAGAGTTATCTCGAGTGAGACTGTACAATACACCCTGTGTGTTGCGTTGTGTTCTGGCTGACCAGAGGGGCATATATTTTTAGAGGGATTTTGTTGGAAGCTTTTTAAATATGAACCTAGGTCCACTTATGGAAGTAGGGTCAGATCAGAGTAGATAACTGATAAAGTAGAATAAAAAACCCCAAAAATGGTTATGTTTTTGATTGGTTGGAATAGGATGGGACTGAGTGAATGAGATCCATTGAAGAATCATAAAATGAATGACAGATGTTGTTCGAGAGTCTGTACTTAAGGCTTAGAAGTATAGTGTCTAGGCATCTGAAAGTGAGTAAAAGGTGAAAAGGGAGAAACGTCAACCTTCGGCAAAGGAAACTAAGGAGGATTTATACATTGGCATTGTCTAGCTTCCAACTGTTCCTGGATGGTTATATATTGTTCAATGGCTGCCCATGAACGTTCAAGTTTGACCTGGTTAGTAGTTGTTTTAAGAATAGTGTCGAAAAGGTTTAAGGCAATGTGTGTTTGATTTGATAATCTGGGTTCAATATTGGGTTGTGTTGGTACAGGGACAGTCATGGAGGAACAATAAAAGTAGGAAGAACTTCAAAGAGAGGTTAATTTTTGTCTCAATTTGGTCATATAAAAGAGAATTTACGGTTTCAGGAATAAAATAGGGATGCAAATCAAAGGCTCTTTCCCGTAACTAAGTTATATTTTAATAAAAAGTATGAGATGGGAGAAAAACATTTAGCCGTCTATGATGTAAGGCTCCTATCAAGGGAGAATATCATGTATACAAAGAAGAGGAAAACTGTAAGGAAATAACCGATGTAGCAGAGAATATGTGTAGAATTCTGAAAATGTGGACTGGTCTTACACCCACTGATAGCTGGTACAGAGGAAAAACAGTAAACAATTATAGAAAACCAAAATTCATTCGCTATAGTAGTGGTTGTACTAAATTATAATGAAGCACATCAGTTAGGAATATGAAATGAAATGAAATATGAGATACAAGAAAACAAACTTGTAACACAGTCATGACAGAATTGAGAATATTCAGATTTTCTTTGTATTAACTCTCAAATGTAAAAAACTCTGTTACAATCGACACAAAAAGGTCCAACCTGTTTCTTTTCTTCTTGTGGTGTATTTATACAATTTCACAAATGTGATAGAATCTCAATCGTTACAAAATTTTGGTTATGATAGAGGGAAGAGCAATCGCTCCATTCCTTTCTCTCTGTCTTCACTTGGTACCAGATGTTTGTCCTCGCGCGTGCTTAGTACAGGCAACACATTTTTTGACCAGCTGTGATATCAGCTTCGACAGTTCTGCTTGACAGCTGGCTTCAAAAAAGTAACATTCTTGGACCAACTGCTACAACATGTCTTCCATCTGTCCATCTATGATGTCGATAGCGCATAATTATGCACTTGGCTTAATCATATAGTCGTCTATTTGGACTATGTCTGCCATAGTCACTTGGTAAATCTCGGCCGAATCTCTTTCCTCTTTTTCCTTTAGATCAAGAGAGGATTTTTCCATATTCATCTGCATCAATGCCTTGGCATTACCTCTGCTATCAATTCCTATCAGCTCGCCATATAAAGAATTAAAGGCCTCTTCTAAAGAATTCATTACCTTTTTATCTTGCAGCTTGCCTTCAGCGATGTTGTGCTCCCATTCTTTTAATAGGATGTTTCCTCTGGTTTGTTCCGAAATGTTGAACCTGGGAGTACTTCCTGAACCCCTGTTGTTCGTGGCTATTACCACCTTTTGGAAGGTGGCCCGAGCTGCTCCAGCTTCCCTTTCTCTAGCAGATAAGTTCTCTGAAACCTGTTTGACTAGAAAACAATTGTCCCAGATCGCTTCTACCTTGGCGAGCAAATTTTGTTGTGCCGCAGATACTCTACTCCAAATTTCAATTGCCTAGGATTTGAACATCCCAATGTTTATCATTCTGTTCTTGATGATCTCCACCCTAGCCTGCAGCTATTCAATCAGATCCCTTTGCCTACTCGATCTTGGATTTGAGCATCTCTATCTCATTTTTATCGGCCATTCTAGCATGCTCTATTCCTAAGCTCGCCTAGTCTTTAGCAGTCTTTGTTGTTGTGGCTAGTTTGGCTTCAAGAGTCCTAATGAGGAAATTTTTTATTTTAAGTTGGTTTTTTAAGAGACCGAATGAAAATTGATTTTCCGAGGCATATGCTCCTAGTGTCCCTACTATTTCAGTGGGGAATTGCTCATTCTTTTTGTCCTTTCCATCAGTTATAACTTTATACTTCTTGGCAATTGACTCTCCTTCTTGGTAGAATTCCCTTTTTACTACTGCCTTTCTCTTCTTATCGAAGAAAAACTCATTCAGAGGGAGTTCTTCCACCCTTATGGGCCTCAATTCTTCATTGAATATCCATCCCGCATCAATATTTCCCTGCGTCAACTGCAAGGGGGTAACTGATGTGATAGGTTCCCCGATCTGCTTCACAGATTTTCCCAGAGTAGCGACCGGACTCTACTTCTTTGGTGGGTTGAGAGTCTTTATCTCTACTTCCAGACTCTTAGTTTCCTTCCCCTTGTCTTGATGTTTTCCTTGATCGAGAGTCGCATCCTTAGAGCCTTCGGCATCCTTATGTTTCACCTCCAAAGTACCCAGACCCTCGCCTTGCAATACCGTGGGAAGATAGCTACGTTGATGTTCCTGAATCTTCAGAACATCGACTCTTTCCTTGGGTGCCAAGGTTTGTATCCGAGCTAGTATCTCAACATATCACCTTGCACCTTGGAAAATGTCATCCGAGGGTGAATTCTCATGCTCAAATCTCCTGAGCCCACAATTGGCCAAATGATTTCTCACGACCCTTTGCAGATCGTGCTTCTTGTATTCAATGGAGACCAAATTTAGGTCTTCCAGGGCCGCTGCCTCGGCTTTGGCATGCCCAAAATCCAATAAATAATATGAACTTAAATGTATAGGAAAAGGTGGCCATACCTTCTTTGAATATCCCTTAAGCTCTTTATTGACACCACCAATTACTATTTGCCTAGCGACCTCACGACAAGCCAACTTGTCAGGAATGAACAATGGCAATGCATGTGGAGAGACTGAAGCCCTGAAAACTCAGAGGTATGAAAATTCTATTTCTACATACCATTCTGGTATGGTGCTCAGATTCATTACTATGTTGTTGGAGATCCTGGGTGGAGGGTGACCAAAAATGGTAACATGCAGGGGCACCATCACCCAATTAAAAATTTCATACACAAAATTTTCCACTCTGTTTTCCCATAATTTTGCATGATATACTTGTATGGGTTCGTCTTCTGTCGGAGTCCAACTCCAACTCATCAATGGAAACAATTTCATACAACAAATTGCATCCATGATGTATGCAGACATGAAGAACGAAGACGCCTTCCCATTCTCCTTCTACGCCTGATACTCTGTGACACGACTCGTCAAGCTATCGAAAAGCATCTTTGCCCAGTCAAAGGAACTTCCTTCGACGACCTGAAACATTAGAGGCACCCACAAAAGAAAAAAATTTGAGGTTTCTTCTCTCCCATACAACCTGCATGTCATCATGGCTACATATTTGTACTGCGGTTCTAAAGAAGCGATTGATTATATGTCGTTGCTATCATCTCTGAACTTTGTGGTGTTCAAAACCCAATCCTTTATCAAACTGGACATGGTTTTATCATACTATATGCATTCCTTCTCCTTGAACTTGTCCAAGAACTCAGCGCCATATGTGTAGTCGGACGTCGTGGGCAGCTTATACATGGCTTGCAGATGCTCCGGCCTAAAAGTCTCAATGGTGACTCTTTGCTCGTTCATGATAGTCCTAGTCGGTATGTACACATGATCCAACACCCATCGGACCATGTCATAATATGGAAGCAATCGTGGCATGGTTGCTACTTTATGCATTCTGGATTGGATGACTATTTTTTACTTGGTGGTTATATCATCTTTTTCATTGTTGCTAGAGTCGTCGGAATAATCCACCAATTCTTCTTGCAAAACATCTGAAACATATGACCAATTTGGGACCGAGTTGATACTTCGGGGTGAAGTATCGGCAACATTGTCCGAGCCTTGTTCTGCAACCTCAACATTTTCTTTGGATGCTTTTAGCGGAGCCATGGCTGAAGCTTGCATTTTATCTTTTCTGCAATAGAAATATGTATACATACAGGAGTCAGTTTACTCAGAGGTAATGTGCTCTGCATGCTATCAAAATGCATTTGTTATAATGAACCACAACTCTTATATATATTCAAAAAACTCGGTACCCTTCAAAACAATTCTGTCAAATCATCTTTAGAAATAAATTTTTCCATAAAAATCTGATCTTATATCCGTCAATTTGCCCTATTTCCTCATTAATGTCATAAACTTTGGCGGTTTTAAAATCTCAGTTCGCATATGGAAAGAATAAGGCTACCTTGTGAATCATGCAAGAATCAAAACATGAGATATATCTTGATTTAGCTTAATTAATCCGGTTTTACCAACGTTAATCAATAATTCGGTACTCGTTATATCGGGGATTTTGTTTTAACACTTTGAATATATAACACCCGAGACTGCGAAGATCGATTTTGGTTAAATATAGAGGTAATCATGATTTGGGGCTCGATTAATTTTATAATTATCATATTCGTCATATCGCGACTCGGAGCTTCGAAGATAAGTTTCTGGGAGATTTACACGCCAAGCTACGAAATCGCGAGATCGTCATAACATGAATTAATTTAAAAGGGAAGATAATCTTGGATTAAGTGATTAATTAATTACATTATAAC
This sequence comes from Picea glauca, assembly GCA_000966675.3. Lineage (NCBI taxonomy): Eukaryota > Viridiplantae > Streptophyta > Pinopsida > Pinales > Pinaceae > Picea > Picea glauca. Next base: position 335,473 of record JZKD02S1785358.1, on the reverse strand, counting down.
CATATCATGATTTTGCGAGTCAGGGTTTAGATGGTGTAACTTTCGAAAAGGACAATGCCAAGTGGTGAGACGTCGAGAGAATCTTTTACCACAGTTTAGCTTTTACCCTTAACCTTGACATGGGTTACTTAAATAAGGACCTCGTGTTCTTGGCTATCGGGGCTATGACAATAAATTTTTGGGTTTGGCAAATGCCGAGGCGTGAAACCCCGATGACGTTTAATCATGGGTTAGGGAAAACTTTTACCCTCATTACTGTCTTGAGTGAAAAATTAAAATGATTTCACAGTTTCATGGCTCGGGACGTGTGAACTACAAGATTTATAGTATTCGACCTACGAGATACCGAAGTATAACAAAAGAGAAAACATTTTACGAAAGGTACGAATCGTTTCGAGAGTATAATAACCATCGATGCTCGTGTGATAAAGCTTCAGAGATCTCAATATCTCAGAGGGAAAATATTAAAACCATCTTTAGATTTCAAGCATTAAAAATGAAATTTGTGACGAGCTAGAAAAACAGTGGTGGCTCCAACATAGGCTCCAACTAGGGATCCCGCCTTCCTGTGAGGTGGGAAGAACAGTATACCATGTGCCAATATTGGGTAAATGGAGTCAATATCTCAATCAGGCGAAAAGGTTCCCGAGAATAGGGTATCAAAGGGGAAAAGAGACTTCGTTCTTCACCTTGAAAAGCTTTTTTCAAAATCAGATATTCTTTTAAAACATGGTTGTAGTCCCTTTCACAACTTTCCCTTTCCCACCACCAAATTTATGTATGCTTTAAGACAATCGAAGCAGTCCTAGGAGACCCAACAGATCTTGCGGCTATCAACTTTCATCAAAAGAATAAGATTATATGTTTTTAATTGGGGAGTCTCGTCTGAATTTGGGATGTGGATCAGGTTTCAAAAAGCATTGGTTACCAGAGTAGAGTGGTATTCATGTATAATAGCCTTGCAGATATCTCATACATTGCTTCACTGCCAGCGAGCCTGTTCAGTACCCCGGTGAAGTTTTCTGGCCCCTTTTTACTAAATTTCCTTTCACCACTTCAGAATATATTTATGCATTTAAATGCTGAGATGAGGGCAATCATTTTTGAATTTCCTTTCATCGTCTCTCGGACTAGGTGGGGGCAATAATTTCTTAATATCCTTTCACCACCTATCTTATAATTTTCTTTTTAGAGTGCGAAGATGGGGGCAATCAGTTTGTATCAGGGTTGATATCTGTGTAATATTTTGCACTATAGGTCTGTCAACTTACTTTGATTACTTGGTACCAACCTTCCCTTGACCTTCACAACATCTTCGTTCTTGGGGAGAAAAGGGAAAATAACTTTTTAAGGGCATTCTGTTTGAGCAAGCTTCAATCCTCCGATGCCATTGAAAAACCTAGGAAAGTTAGGATCACTCTAAACGTTCCTTCTCTTAGCAGGGGATCGAGCAGTTGTGAAGACCTGCTTTCTTTCCACAATCTTCTTTGAAGCTCATGAGGTTGGAACAAAAAAAAATTATCCCTTCGTATATGAAACGAAAATATGGTGACTTTTTAAAATGTAAGCCTGAAGATAAAAAGGATGCCAGGTAGTGATTTACTGACTGAAAATACAAAAGTCAAACATTTCAAAACTGACTTGTGTAAATATTTTCGGGGATAATTTTCTTTGACTGACTATTTTTAGATTGGGTGAATCATTTAAATTGTCTTAATTTTGTTCAAAGATTATCAAACCAAGAAACAACTCTGTTTTCTATTAGTTCAGCTAATATTGTAGTTTGAATGGCATCACCTCAATTTTCTTTAACAGTCTTTAATAACATGTCTTTTGAGAAATCTCATCTTTACCTTTTCCTTTCACTTTCTTTGCGCAATATGAAACTACTTTAGGTATCACCTGTTTATGCCAATTTATTTTTGACACCAACTTTCATATTACTTTTTCTGCTTGTTTCGTATGCAGCTGGAATCCTGTAAAAAGAAAATACGAATCTTATTCGAAATGTGTCGAAAGTTCATGAACGAAAAAGGAAAATCAAAAGAAATGTTTAAATGAAAATACATATATGTACACAAAATATATATAATAAATTTTTATTTTTATTTTATTTTATTTTATTTATTTATTTATTTTTGAATCTGGTGACTGTTACGTCATGTAATGCTTTAGATACCACCCATTGACAGGGGCGTTGAGGACTTCTCCGTCTATATTTTCTAGTAGGAAAGAATTTTTTCCTTCCAGATCCGAGACCCTGAATGGTCCATACCAGAGGTGCTCAAATTTACTATGCTTTGTTGCTTCCTCCTTTCTTGCATCCCATCTTAGCACTAAATCACCTGGAAGGAATTCTCTTTCCTTTGCTTTGCAGTTGAACAATGCTTTCATGTCATATTGGTACTTCTGCATCTTTTCATCAACTTCGACTCTATGTTGTTGAACCTCAATTAGTTGGTTTATTCTCCTGGTTACATGATTGGGTTCTTCGTTTTGATCCTGCCATAACTTCATCACTAGTAGCACTAGGTTTATAGGTCGAACAACATTTGTCCCATAGACCATTTGAAAAGGCGAAATGCCGATAGACCTTTTAGTGCTGATGCGGTTTCCCATAATGCGTATTTTAAGTTCACATGCCAAGACATTTTATTTTCATCCAATACTTTCTTGATTATATTTACCAGGCTCTTATTAGATGACTCAGCCAATCCATTCCCCTGGGGGTAATATGTTGTGGAATGGCCAAGAACGATGTTATAATTTTGACAGAAGCTAATCATAGCCACAGATTTAAAGGTCTGGGCATTGTTAGTAACTATCTTTCGGGGACAACCGAATCTTGACAAAATATTTTCTTCCAAGAAATCGATTACCACCGAGTATGTTGCCCTTTTGGTTGGAATGGCTTCCACCCACTTAGTAAAATAATCTGTAGTTGTTAATATCCACTTGTGTTGAGCACTGGAATGGGGATTAATCTCACCTATGAACTCTAGACCCCATTACTGAAATGGGGCTTCAGCTTTGACTAGAACTAGAGGCAGTGCAAGGAGCTTCTGTTTACCTGCGAATAGTTGACAAGGGTTGCAGGCACGTACTTTGGCATTGATGTCCGAAAATATTTTTGGCCAGTAGTACCCATCCCTCAAGATCTTGTAAGTTGTATCTCTCCATGCGTCATGCCCCCCACAGTCTCCCTCATGAAATTCATCTATAACCCACTGAGTTTCCGATTCAACTAAACAAACCAATAGGAAACCGAGTGGATCTTTCCAATATAGTTGACTTTCGGTGATACAATATTTAACTGCATGGAGTTTTAAAGTCCTGTCTTTGGATGGTGATAGTTCATCTAGGCATTTTAGAGTTAGCAGGTATGACACTATGTCTCTGTACCAGCCCGATGATAAAAACTTCTCTTTGATCTTGTTTGGACTTGTTTCTTCATTCATCTCGTTTAGGTCCGTGTCTTCGTCGCCTTCCTGCAAGCAATTGATATCTAGGGTTCTGAAATTCAACTCATCTAAGAGTTTGGCCAGGCCTTTCCCTTTTATTAATTTGGCCAGTTTGACTTCCAAATCAAATTCCTGGATTTTGGCGAGCCATCGCCCTCTTTTTCCGTCGTTGTCTGGTTGTACCAATATATCTTTCACAGAACTGGTACACACGTACGCAATTATCTTTGAGTGTAGTACATAAGTTCTGAATGCATTTAATGCTTTTACCATTGCGTACGCTTCTATTATGTCATACTTCAGTTCTATGTCTCTAAGGCTTTTGCTAAAAAACGCGATCAGTTGTTTGAATCCTTCTTCATTCTTTTTTAGGAGCACCGCGACGATAGTGTGTTCAGAGGCAAATGAGAAAATAAGAAAATCTTTCAGATAGTCTGGGATTGCTAGCACAGGTGCCTCGCTTATGACTATCTTAATATGTGCGAACGATGCTCTAGCCTCGGTTGTCCAATTTACCCTGCTGTCCTTCTTCAACATGCCTGTGATCAATTTTACGATCTCAGCGAAATTCAGGATAAACCTTCGTAAAAAAATTATTCTTCCTAAGAAAGATTGAATATCTTTTACATTTATGGGAATATTTATAGTATCTATTGTTTCAATCCTCTTAGGATCAATCATGATTCCATCCCTAGATACGATATGGCCCAAAATCTTACCTTCCCGCATAGCGAAATGTGATTTCTTTGTGTTCAAAGATAGACCAAACCTGCGACATTTTTTGAAAGTCTGTTTAAGATGGATCAAGTGTTCTTCATCGGTTTTAGAGAAAACCGTCAAATCGTCGAGGTAAATGACTACGAACTTATCCCTTTCTCCTATGAAAGAGATGTCCATAGTGCATTAGAATGTGGCCCCTACATTCATCAAACCAAAAGGCATTTTGTCATACATAAACGTACCCCATGGTGTGGTGAAAGCAGTTTTTTCCCTGTCTTGTTCATTCATGGCGATTTGATTATAACCAGAGAACCCATCTATCATTCATGGCGATTTGACATTCGGTTTGCTCCAACAATTTTTTCTAACACATGGTCCATTTTGGGCAACAGATAATTGTCCTTGAGAGACGACTTATTTAAGTTTCGAAAATCCACACACAGTCTGATTTCCCCACTCTTTTTCCTGACCGGGACTAGGTTTTCTACCCAGTCCGAGTATCTCAGAGGTACAATTATTTTCACGTCTAAAAGTTTCTTAACTTATTTTTCAATCACAGGTAAAAAAATGGGGTTAATTTGCCTAAGCTTTTGCCTAAACAGTTTGACCCCAAGCTTCAAAGGTATCTTGTGATCAATTATGGAACTGTCATACGTTCTTAACTCATCATAAGACCAGGTGAAAACATCTTTATACTATCTAAGTAGGTATTTATACTTAACTTTCACTTCGGGAGGGAGGAACTTGGATATTTTTACCACCCTGGATTCTTTTTCAGTTTCTATATCGCAGTCCTCCACTTCTTCTGGTTGGGGATGCAAAGTGGATTTTACAGGTACATCATTCTGATCAAAAAGTCTTTCTAAAGGAATCAATCCTTTCAGAATCTGGTTGTTTTTAAGGACCAGCATACGATGATCCACAATTTTTTCTCGGAAGGCATCAGGATCTTCCCCTTCTTGCATGATCCATATCAGGTCATGTCGATTTTCTTGGTCTACATGAGTTTCGGAGAATTCACCCATTGCCGCAAGAAATTTCTTAATTTTTTCATCATCCTCAAAGACCTGCCAGTGTCGGATATTGTCTGGTATAGAGGGTTTGTATCTGATCTCAATGTGATATTTCAATTTGAAATTCATGGGAGGAGAGAAGGTTGAAGTTGCTTTTTCCAATGCATCAGCATGTAAATTCTCTGCGTGAGGGATAAAGTGGACATTTATGGATGAGAAAACGTTTTCCATGAGATCCCAAGCACAATTTATGTATGTTCTTAATTTGGGATGCTTGGCTAGGTACTGTCGGTTTATTTGTTTGACTATTAACACTGCATCACCATATACCTCTAAGTTATTTATATTTAGCTTCTTGGTAGCCTCTAATCCTAAGACCAATGCTTCATATTCGCATACGTTGTTAGTGTAATCTATATCCCACTGCAGTTGGTAGGAAAAAGGAACAATGAACTTACCTCCGGGAGCCACTAAAAGCACTCCTGCACCCGCCCCTTCAGAAGATGAAGCACCGTCAAAATACATTTTCCAGACACTGGTGTTACACAGATCCTCTGTCATGTAACTTGACTCCTCTCACTCTATATTATTTTCCTCTGGGAAACCATCTAAACCATCATCAAAAGAAAAGATACAATTTCCCAGATCTTGGTCCACAATGTAAATAGGGAAATTGTTTGGGTTTTGAGGGTCACTCACTGTATATGCTAATCTCGTTTCTCTGTACAACCGAGTGAACTGACCACCGAACACAGGAATTGTGGCAAACGTCATGTCCAATTGAAGAGAACCCCCCAACTTGGCTCCCCATGACCTAGATAACAACAATCCATACTTAGGGGGAATATCTGCGATAACCACATCCATCAGGATACTCTTAACCGAGACCTGTGCCAGGGTGACTACCAGATCTTTTATCATCCCCATACACTTAACCCTTATTGAGTTAAAAGAGTACAAATCTCCATAAGGTATCGTGATCTGGAGACCCAACTTGTCCGTAATAATCTTAGGCATAATGTTATGGGAGGCTCTGGAGTCTAACATTCAATTATGTAGCAATTGATCATACACATTCAAAGTGATATAAAAGGGAGCAATGGTGTCTTTGGCCCCTTCAAAATGGGGACCAAAGGTGATGTTAGGTTTTTCATCTTCGCGGTTTAAAACATCAGACTGTCTTTCTAGCTCAGAGACACCCATCGCTTTGGTAATCTGTTTCCGATAAATAGGGTTTTTTTGTTAATTGTACCAAAGGGATTGGTATCTTAATTTTGTTTATCTCATTTTCAAAACTGAAATCTTTTCTCACCTTGTCTGTTTATTTAGCTGAGACTTTCGAATCCTTTCTTTCCGACTTATTTGTTTGGACCGCTTTATCACTCATGGTCCTGGTTGAAGATGTAACTTTATTTATTGGTTATGTTCCTTGTGCTTGGGTTTCAACTTTTTCCACTTCGGACTCTTGTGTGCTTACTACTTTAGTTTTGTTGTTTGGTAATAAGGTCTCTTCCAAAGGAGGCTCATAAGATTTACCTCTTTGGAGGATTTTCTTGGGTTGAGTAGTTGAGGTGGGCTTACTCTTAGATCTTAAGTTGTACTTTGGTTGAAACTCAGCCATTATCATCTCAGTTTCTGGTTGAGATTCACAGATATCAGTGTGATCACCTTCTTCACCCTTATTCGACGGTCATGGCATGTTTAGAGATTTTTCATAGTCTTCTTGAGTCAGATATGGTTGAGTGTAGTCATCACCGAATTTCATGAAATCATTATCTGAATCTCCAAAGTATTGAAAATCGTTCGCTCCTATGAAATTTTCGTTCTTTAAGGGAGCTTGTATTTTTTGATCTTCATTTTTTATTTGTCTTTGCTGGTTCGGGGGGTTGGGGTTCCTCTTGAAATCCTTTTTGGGGAAAGAGTTAGCTTTGTTCTGTTTGAGCTCCATTCTGGATACTTTATTTGACAATTCTTTAATTACTCTGGCCATATTTTCCACCCTATCATTTGTAGATCTATTAGACCCTGAAGGACCCGCTTGTTCTCTAAAGAATTTGGTCTCTCAGTTTCCAATTTATAATTTAGATTTAAGCTTACCTGAATCCATCATATTAGACTCTATTTCTACCACATCATCCTACATTTGGTTTAGGGTGGCTCCCCTTTTTTCTCGCAAAAGGAGTGCAAAATCTGGTTCAAAAGCTCCGACGAAAGTTACTTTGGCCGCAGGTTGGGACGGTTTAACCTCGGCTGGGATTTTATTATATAGTTTGTTGAATCTCTAAATAAATTCCATGACTGTTTCTGAGTTCTTTTTCCTTAAAGACCCAAATTCGGTTAAATAATATAGATGGTCTTTTCTCTCGCCCCATTGTCTGAGGAAAGCATCTTCCAAAGCGTCATAAGACAAGATAGAAGTTGCAGGTAGGTTCCGAAACCAAGTTAGGACCTAACCTTCGAAGGTTTGGACAAGAAGTCTTGAATATACGTCCTCATGTTCGATACCTAGAATGTCATCGGATTGATCAAAGAAATTAATATGTTCTATCATGGTCAGATCCCCTTTCCTGGTGAATTTTGGTAAATTTTTTATGTAATTTTCGGGAAGGCCGTGTAAAGGGACGGGTAATACTAAGGGAGCATATCTGGTTGCAACTTTCGCAAAAAATCTGGGAGGGGGGGCAGGCCCTTGGCCTCTAGCTCCTCCTAGAGGGGCTCCTCCCCCTCCTCCTCCGATAAACCCTCCACCTCCTCCTCCGGTGATTGCCATTGTTATTTGTGGAAATTTATAAAGGGGGTTTTGGAAAATTAAAAGTGACTCTTTGTTTTCTTCATGAAGCGGGAAATATGACGAGGAAAGACAAGGAACACGAAGACTCGGTTCCTTGGATTTGCAAGAGATGAAATCAGGAGAACCGACGAGTGTGGAAACCAAGTGTGTAACACACTCTTCAGAATTTGGCGAAGTTGGGAAATTCAACTAAAGGAAAGATGGTATGTCAAAAGCCGACGAACTTTCAATAGGGCCCTTTCCTTTGTGTACTAAGGGGATTGTTGGATGAATCTCACTCCTAATTTCGGAGCAGTTTGGCGTTGAAACTTTAGTATCAAAGAGAGGACTGAGTGAAGTTGAGGGTTTGGAAGAAATCTTAGTCTTCAGTGGTGGGGTTTTAAGTTTGTAAACTGCAGCAGTTGGCTTAAGAGAGCCTCTCTCTTTTAGGATCTTTTCAGGATTGGTAACGGGCGTAATCTTCTTACCATCATGGTTTTTTCTGGTATTCCTTCGACCGGATGCCAGTTTATTATTTGTGGAGTCGCCAAGTGAAATATTTTGAGGCCTTAAAAGGTGTGTACTCTTTGTTCACTATCAAAGGGTAACACTTTCAACGAAAAACAAATGTCATTTTCCCAGGGAAAAATATTTCATAACTTCGTTCCCCGATAGCGGCGCCAGAAAGATGTTGTTCCAGAGTCTGTACTTAAGACTTAGAAGTACAATGTCTAGGCATTCGAAAGTGAGTAAAAGGTGAAAAGGGAGAAACGCCAACCTTCGATAAAGGAAACTAAGGAAGATTTCTACGTTGGTGTTGTTTAGCTTCCAACTATTCCTGGATGGTTATATCTTGTTCAATGGCTGTCCATGAACGTTCAAGTTCAACCTGGTTAGTAGTTGTTTTAAGAATAGTGTCGAAAAGGTTTAAGGCAATGTGCATTTGATTTGATAATCCGGGTTCGATATTAGGATGTGTTGGTATAGGGACAATCATGAAGGAATAGTAAAAGTAGGAATAACTTCAGACAGAGGTTAAGTGCTGTCTCAATTTGGTCATATAAAAGAGAATTTACAGTTTCGGGAATAAAATAGGGATGCAAATCAAAGGCTCTTTCCCATAACTGAGTTATATTTTAATAAAAATTATGAGGTGGGAGAAAAACATTTAGATGTCTATGGTGTAAGGCTCCTATCAAGGGAGAATCTCACGTATAAATAGAAGAGGAAAATTGTAAGGAAATAACCGATGTAGCAGAGAATATGTGCAGAATTCTGAAAATGTGGACTAGTCTTACACCCGCTGATAGTTGGTACAGAGGAAAAATAGTAAACAATTACAGAAAACCAAAATTCATTCGCTATAGTAGTGGTCGTACTAAATTATAACGAAGCACATCAGTTAGGAATATTAAATGAAATGAAATATGAGATACAAGAAAAAAAACTCGTAACACAGTCGTGACAGAATTGAGAATCTTCATATTTGCTTTGTATTAACTCTCAAATGTAAAAAACTCTGTTACAATCGACACAAAAAGGTCCAACCTGTTTCTTTTCTTCCTGTGGTGTATTTATACAATTTTACAAATGTGATAGAATCTTAATCATTACAAAATTTTGGTTATGATAGAGGGAAGAGTAATCGCTCCATTCCTTCCTCTCTGTCTTCACTTGGTACTAGATGTTTGTCTTCGCGTGTGCTCGGTACAGGCGACACATTTTTCGACCAGCTGTGATATCAGATTCGATGGTTCTTCTTGACAGCTGGCTTCAAAAAAGTAACATTCTCGGGTCAACTACTGCAACCTGTCTTCCATATATCCATCTATGATATCGATAGCGCATAATTGTGCACTTGGCTTAATCATATAGTCATCTATTTGGACTATGTCTGCCATAGTCACTTGGGAAATATCGGTCGAATCTCTTTCCTCTTTTTCCTTTAGATCAAGCGAGGCTTTTTCCATATTCATTTGCATCAATGCCTGGGCATTACCTCTGCTATCAATGCCTATCAGCTCGCCATCTATAGAATTAAAGGCCTCTTCTAAGGAATTCGTTACCTTTTTAGCTTGCATCTTGCCTTCAGTGATGTTGTGCTCCCATTCTTTTAATAGGATGTTTCCTCTAGTTTGTTCTGAAATGTTGAACCTGGGAGTAATTCTTGAACCCTTTTTGTTCGTGGCTATTACCGCCTCTTCGAAGGTGACCCGAGCTGCTCCAGCTTCCCTTTCTCTAGTAGATAAGTTTTCTGAAACCTGGTTGACTAGCAAACAGTTGTCCCGGATCGCTTCTACCTTGGCGAGCAAATTTTTTTGTGCCACAGATACTCTGCTCCGAATTTCAATCACCTGGGATTTGAGCATCCCGATGTTTATCATTCTATTCTCAGCGATCTCCACCCTAGCATGTAGCTATTCGATCAGATCCCTTTGTTGGATCACTTGCATTTAACCCTCTCGGACCACCAACTGTGCTTGCTCGAGCTTGGATTTGAACAGCTCTATCTCATTTTTATCGGCCAATCTAGCCTTCTCTATTCCTACGCTCGCTTGGTCTTTAGCAGTCTCTGTTGCTGTGGCCAGTCTGGCTTCAAGGATCCTAATGAGGCGATTTTTTCTTTTAAGTTGTTTTTTTAAGAGCTCGACTGAAAATTGATTCGCTGAGGCATATTCTCCTAGTGTCCCTGCTATTTCAGTGGTGAATTGCTCATTCTCTTTTTCCTTTCCATCAGTTATAACTTTAGACTTCTTGGTAGTTGAATCTCCTTCCTGGTAGAATTCCATTTTTACTACTGCCTTTCTCTTCTTATCGAAGGAAAACTCATTCAGAGGGAGTTCTTGCACCCTTATGGGCCCCAATTCTTCATTGAATATCCATCTCGCATCGATATTTCCCTACGTCGAATGCAAGGGGGTAACTGATGTGATAGGTTCCCCGATATGCTTTGCAGATTTCCCGAAGTAGTGACCAAACTCTGCTTCTTTGACTAGTCGGGAGTATTTATCTCTACTTCCGGACACTTAGTTTCCTTCCCCTCATCCTGATGTTTTCCCTGACTAGGAGTCGCATCCTTAGAGCCTTTGGCATCCTTCTGTTTCACCTCCGAAGTACCCAGACCCTCGCCTCGCAATACCGTGGGAAGACAGCTACATTGATGTTCTTGAAACTTCAGAACATAGGCTCTTTCCTCGGGTGCCAAGGTTTGTATCTGAGCTAGTATCTCGACATATGACCTTGCGCCTCGGAAAATTTCATCTGAGGGTGAATTCTCATGCTCAAATCTCCTGATCCCGGAATTGGCCAAATGATTGCTCACGACCCTTTGCGAATCGTGCTTCTTGTATTTAATGGAGACCAAATTTAGGTCTTCCAGGGACGCTGCCTCAGCTTTGGCATGCCCGAAATCCAATAAAGAATATGAATTTAAATGTACAGGAAAAGGTGGCCATACCTTCTTTGAATATCCCTTAATCTCTTTGTTGACACCACCAATTACTATTTGCCTAGCGACCTCATGACAAGGCAACTTGTTAGGAATGAATAATGGCAATGCATGCGGTGGGACCGAAGCCCCGAAAACTCGAAGGTATGAAAATTCTATTTTTACATACTAGTCTGCTATGGTGCTCAGATTTTTTACTATGCTATCCGAGATCCTGGGTGGCGGGTGACCAAAAATGGTAGCATGCAGGGGCACCATCACCCAATTAAAAATTTCATACACAAAATTTTCCGCTTTGTTTTCCCATAATTTTGCATGATATACGTGTATGGGTTCGTCTTCTGTCGAAGTCCAACTCTAGCTCATGAAGGGAAATGGTGTCATACAACAAATTGTGTCCATGATATATGTAGACATGAAGAATGAAGACACCTTCCCATTCTCCTTCTACGCCCGATACTCTATGACACAACTCGTCAAGCTATCGGAAATCATCTTTTCCCAGTCAAAAGAACTTCCTTCGGTGACCCAAAACATTAGAGGCACCCACAAAAGAAAAAAATTTGAGGTGTCTTCTCTCCCGTACAACCTGCATGTCATCATGGACACATATTTGTACTACAGTTCTAAAGAAGCGATTGAATATATGTCATGGCTATCAGCTCTGAACTTTGCGATGTTCGAAAACCAATCCTTTATCAAATTAGACATGGTTTTATCATATTGTATGCATTCCTTCTCCTTGAACTTGTCCAAGAACTCAGTGCCATATGTGTAGTTGGACGTCATGGGCAGCTTATACATGGCTTGCAGATGCTCCGGCCTGAAAGTCCCGATGGTGACTCTCTACTCGTTCATGATAGTCCTGGTCAGTATGTCCACATGATCCAATGCCCATCGGACCATGTCATAATATGGAAGCAATCGTGGCCTGGCTGCTACTTTTTTCATTCTGGATTGGATGACTATTTTGTACTTGCTGGTTATATCATCTTTTTCGTTGTCACTGGAGTCGTCAGAATAATCCACCAATTCTACTTGCAAAACATCTAAAACATATGACCAATTTGGGATCGAGTTCATACTTTGGGGTGAAGTATTGGCGACATTGTCCGAGCCTTGTCCTGCAACCTCAACATTTTCTTTGGATGCTTTTCACGGAGCCATGGCTGAAGCTTGCGTTTTAGCTCTTCTGCGATAGAAATACATATACATACAGGAGTCAGTTTACTCAGAGGTAATGTGCTTTGCGTGCTATCAAAATTCATTTGTTATAATGAACCACAACTCTTATATATATTCAAAAAACTCGGTACCCTTCAGAGAAATTCTGTCAAATCATCTTTAGAAATAATTTTTTCCATAAAAATCCGATCTTATATCTGTCGATTTGTCCTATTTCCTCATTAATGTCATAAATTTTGGCGGTTTTAAAATCTCAGTTGGCGTATGGAAAGAATAAGGATACCTCGTGAATCGTGTAAGCATCGAAACACGGGATATATCTTGATTTAGCTTAATTAATCCGATTTTACGAACGTTAATCAATAATCCGATACTCATTATATCATGGATTTTATTTTAACGCTTTGAATCTCTAACACCCGAGACTGCAAAGATCAATTTTGGTTAAATAGATAGGTAATCATGATTTGGGGCTCGATTAATTTTATAATTATCATATTCACCATATCGTGACTCGGAGCTTCGAGGATAAGTTTCTGGGAGATTTACACACCGAGCTACGAAATCGCGAGATCGCGATAACATGACTTAATTTAAAAGGGAATATAATCTTGGATTAAGTGATTAATTAATTACATTATAACCGTATCGTGATTTCGTGAGTCGAGGTTTAGACGGTGTAACTTTCGAAAAGGGAAACGCCGAGTGGAGAAACGTCGAGAGAATATTTTACCACGGTTTAGCTTTTACCCTTAACCTTGACATGGGTTACTTAAATAAGGACCTCGTGTTATCGGCTATCGGGGCTATGACAATAAATTTTTGGGTTTGGCGAACGCCGAGGTGCGAAACCATGATGATGTTTAATCATGGGTTAGGGAAAAATTTTACCCTCGTTACTGTCTTGAGTGAAAAATTAAAATGATTTCATTGTTTCATGGCTTGGGACATGTGAACTACAAGATTTATAGTATCCGACCTACGAGATACCGAAGTAGAACAAAAGAGAAAACATTTTACGAAAGGTAGGACTCGTTTCGAGAGTATAATAATCATCATTTCTCACGTGATAAATCTTCATAGATCTCGATATCTCAGAGGGAAAATATGAAAACCATCTTTAGATTTCAAGCATTAAAAATGAAATTTGTGACGGGCTAGAAAAATAGGGGTGGCTCCAACACTAGATATAACAATAAGATGTTAAGAGATTGATAATCTAAAAGGGGATGTTGAGACCATGGAACCCAATGAAAATAGAAATAGAAATTTGGTTGAAAACAAAGGAGCTAAAGTTTGTGCAGAAAGATAATAGAAACCCAAAGTTAACACCGCGCAAATATTTGGACACATATGTATTCAACGACTTGCATTTAGTATTTTTCTGTGATTTCCCGCATGTGTTGCAGGAGTGGATATTAAGGTTGAAAGAAAACCATCCTACAAATCGGATCAGACAGCTAGAGTGGAATCATGAAGAGATCGTGCAATTACAACAAGTTGACAATAAATTTACGTGTGCAATATATTTCTGGTTAGACAACATTGTTGCAGGATTTATCACATAATTTGCAGTAGATATGGAAAAATATTACAGCACAACAGAACAAGAGTTTTTGAGGGGACCTCAAGGTAGGTATATCAGATCACTATATAATCCATTAAGATGTTACTATATAACAAAGGTGTAATCACAATGGCCTCAGATAGCTAAACTTCTCTACGTGCATGGGGGAAGGGGAGAAGCATTGATAGGAGAAGGAGGAATGGATGGAGAAATGGATAAAGGAAAGAATGAGGAGGCCTTGGAACCAATCATGATGGGGGAAGACCAGATCTATCATATCATGGAAATAGCTAGAAGACCACGCAGTGGAGTACCCTACCAATATAGGATGAACACCAAGAAGAGAGCCATAGCCGCGAGGGAAGGCATGGAATGTGATGAAGAAGAGGTAGAGGATCTCTAGGTTGTGGAGAAGATTGAGGAAATATTGTGGGATACATATGACAGGAAGACAAGAGGTCCAATAGAAAGAAAGAAAGGAAACACTCCTATCCATATAAGTGTTAATGTGGAAGCCATAAACCCATGTGTGACTAATACACCAATAAGAACACCACAATTTAGACAACTGAATTTGGGGAGAAGGAAGACAACAGGAAGTACATGTACATAGGGAACAACAACTAGGGGATCTAGTTCAAAAATAATTAGTCAAGTATCTACACCGTGTGGAGGTAGTAGTTAAACATTCAGGATGGTAGGACATGATCCCACCATCAGGTTACCAAAATTCAAAGGAGAGACATTGGAGTACCCTGAGAAGCACTTGTTCATTTGTGAAAATATATGGGAAGAAAAATAGATCAAAGATGAGGACACTAATCTTGTGAATTTATCCATCATGTTAAGAGATCGCACACTGGATTGGCACATGAGCTTAGCTGCAAACGGTCCACCAGGGAGAACCAGAACGATTGGGGATATCAAAAAGAAATTGATAAATGAATTCCAGAAGCCTAGCTCCGAGGATCAATACATGAATGAGATGATATATATTAGATAGAAATTGGGATAATATTTGTGGGATATTGAACATAGATTCAAATGATTGAAGGGAAAGATAAAGTATTTCATGACATATATGCAACATAGGAATTTGTTTGTCAATTCATTGCTCCCACACTTGAAATACCCCTTGCGACAACAGAAGTTTTAGACCCATGTAGAGGATCTACAGGAAGCCCCACAACTGGAATAGAACCAATATAAGAAGACAGATCAATCCATAGAGGAGTTGAAGGAGGATCTGAGAAACTTAACATTTCATCTAAACTAGAACAGGAGTAAGGACAAAAATATAAGTTGTTTGGTGTAACACATGTAGAACAGAAGAATACCATAAGAATGAATTCCCAACATTCACGTAGTACATGGAAACAGGACTGCCAAACCCTTTTCCAACAGGAGGACTATGGTGTGAGATATGTAAGAAATAGGGCCATTATCTATATCATTGTCCAATGATGCAGAAATACCAGGCAATACCTAAGAGCTCATATTGCAACTTTTGCAAGTCAATAGGCCATGATGACAAATTTTGCAGGACCATGGCCCTGATGAGGGAAATAACATCAGATGATCACAGGGTGTAGGCATAAATGATGACCGGGCAAGATTCACCATAGTTTAACTAAGTACCATCCCCATATAACATTTTGCAACAATAGTATAACATTGTGCAACCACAATATGAACACTGCACAGCTGCAGTGAAATACCGTGCAACCACACTATAATATCATGTAGTATAAACAAGATCCCCATTACAATGCACGACGAGGAGATTGCGCTGGATATAGAGGTGGAGGAAGAGTAATAAAAGGCTTTGGAAGAGGCAGAGGACTAGTGGTATGCCACAACTATCAATAACCAGGAAAATATTCCATAGAATGCCCACTTCCACCCACGACATGTATGTATTGTCGTGCATTAGACCATGACACAAAATATTGTCCCACACTATAGGGGAAGATCCAGGAAAAGAGAAATCAGAACAATCAAAATGTTCTGTGGATTTTTGTGGAAGCAAGGGATAATGGAAGAAATATCAACATAGTTACGCATGGAGGAACTAAGATAGGAAATGACGCAGTAAGACAAGATCCAACACAACACCAATGGGTGAAGAAGAATGTCAAACCGCATAAGCAGTTTGATGTGTAGAACGAAAAGGATATATTCAAGAAGGTGAGACAATAATTCTTGAAGCCAAACATTGCATCAACATCAACTGCACATCATACTCAGGAAATACCAACATAAAATATTCCTCCATCATTGGATCGCACTAATGTGATGCAGGAGCATCTCTCCACGTCAGCTAGCCAACCAACCAACCACGTCAGTAATTTCAAATCGCGTGCTGAAGAGAGGCACAGCCCTTGTTTTCAAATTGAATTTGAATGAATGTAATTAAATGTTTTAGGTTGTTGAGCCATGAGGTCGTGCTTTGCACAAGCGTAAAAGTAGGTAGGCCTTAAATATTTGTAAGGCTGAGATCTAGATCCGAATTGTGGACTAGACAACCCATTCAATGTAATTGAATAGGGTAGGTGAGATTGGAGGGAAGCGCTCGAAGAGCCCCTCATGTAAAAGATCAATTTCAATATCATTTTGTAAGAATTGTAATAGGAGAGTGGTAATAGTCAAGAGAGCAAAGAAGAAGGAGCTGAGACTCTGTTAAATTCCGAGCTCAGGAACACCTTGTAAAAACAGGCATTTGCCATTTAATATAAACAACAATTTTTCCTGCATATTTCCGATGTTAAATGAATGTCTGTGTGTGTTCTATTTATGCTATGAATGTATGTTGTAGGTTTGCAGTGGCAGGAGTTGTTTTGATTTTCATTCTTGAGAGGTTCTTTGTGGTTTCATGCCAGGAGGGCATGACAGAACACTACGAGTTCTGAATACCAGTGCACAGAAGCACTTCTGAACTCTGTGGATTCAGACAAAGATGTGCCAAGTGGGTGCAAGAGCTGAAATCATCAACTCGAGGAAGACCTATGAGGTTTCTGAACACCTCAGGAGGCAAGACTGTGGAGAATAACACAGTTGCAGATAGAAACTCTCTTTGATTTCTGTAAAGCTCTATCAGGTGGGCATTGAGTAGGTGCAAGGAGTGCATAAAAGAACTATGATGTGAGTTCAGATAGAAGCCAGAATCTTTGAGGAGTTATGTATAACTCTGCCAGGAGGGAATTGAGTCAGTGTGTAGATAGGCACACAGAGAGAACTCTTTGAGTTCTATAAATTTGAAGAAGAATCCACTGAAGGGTCTTCACAGGGTTACTGAACACCCTAAAGACTTAGCAATAGGTTGGTTGAGTAGACAGAGTTCCATGAGGGCATCCAAATTCTCCATCTAAGGGAGAAGGAAAAAGGACTGAGTTCCTTAAGGTCTGAGTCTCAGAGAAGCTCAGAAGAGATAAAACTCTGTGTGCGAAGACTCTGCAGGAGCGTAGAAGTCAGAATCCTTCAAGAATTCGTGAGTAAGCTCATGAGGACTATCATTTTCATACGTGCATGTGAGGACTTGAAGTCGTGGATCTCACAGAGGAAACATAATAAAGGTCGAGGCCTTTGAACTTTTGGAATTATTCCAAGTCTGGAAAGAAAGCGCCAAATCTTAGGAGGAGCACAACTGCCATTGGATTCAGCCGAAGAGATCTAGACCGTTGGATATTTCACGTCCAAGAAGCAGTGGAAGAGCGTGCAGAGCCGAAGAGATTCTGAGCCATAGGATCTCGCTTAGAATAGGTGACAGTCGTCAGATCTGTCGAGAGGAGCTTGAGGTTTAAACCCTCGTAAGCAGAGTGAAAGTCCCGAGAAGGGGTTGTATCGGGATTTCGGCGTTCAGGAGTTCAGGAGTCTTGAGGATGAAAGTTCGGGCCCTCGACATCAGAAATCCTAAAAGGGTGAATTAGATCTGAGTCATCTGTCTACGGGAGGACGCATGTGGCGAAATCATCCATTTCAGATATTTAGGCACCGGGACTCACAGAGGTGAGCATATTGAATTTGCATCTAGCGAAGTCCCGAAAAGGATTAGAGTTGTCCATATGGAGGAGGACAGGTGTCGCGAGATCACCCATATCGGGGATTAGGACATCAGGAGTCATAGAGGGAAGTCTCTGGACTTCGAGAGTAGTGAAGTCGCGAAGAGATCAGGGTCGTCCATCTGAGGAGGACAGGTGGCAGTGATTAAGGGATTGGCGAACTGCCGAAGGGGTCTAGGATTCGGATCTCATGAACTCGGAAGTTCACAAGGTGAGAGCCCTAGAGTTGGGTGCTCCAAGTCATGAAGTTGTGAAATTGCGAGGAGTGAGGACAACCATTGGATCAGGAACCCCATCACCTATCGCGCATTTGGGGGTTCAAAGGTTGAGAGGGGTCACTTTCGACATCAGAAGTTGCAAAGTGCTGAGAGCCAAGGCTCATGTGAACACGTGAAAGAACCACAAGGTGGGGCCCGTGTGATTGACAGGTGGAAACGCATCACCTGGAGAAAGTATTCAACACTTCGTTGACTTCTTGCATCTCGGGGATTCGTAGGATAAGAGAATGAGAGCTCAACCCTTTCACTTGCGAAGTCGTGAAGTTGCGACAGGAGGTAGCGTTTGGCCTAGCCATTGGTCATGCGTAGAGGGCACTGACAAGGAGGAGCCATACCTGTATCGACATTTCAGGTATCATGAGTCTGGAAATTAGGAGTCGTGAGCTTCGACTCATGAACTAGTGAGATTGCGACAGGCACCTGGAGAATAGGCCCTTGGTCATAGCGTTGTGGTCGCTTGGGGAGAAAGGAGCTCGCGCCTAGTGTTGTTCACACAGGGGAGTTTCCGAAAGGACTTATGGATTGATTGAATTGAGATTCCAGCAAGGAATCGAAAGAGCCACTTAGACTTATGAAATATATTGAATGATCCTTAAGATCGGGAGGTCACATAGAGACTCTATCGAGGCAGAGGTGGCATCTGCGTCAAAATTTTGGTATCAGAGCTCGGATTATGTTTGTATATTTTATACAGGAGAAGCAAAGGAATAAAGAGTGCTAGAAGCTCTGTAGATGATTGGTTGCAGGTAAGTAGAAATCAAGGAGATAGTCAGGAAGACTGTGGAAGAGGTTGGAAACACTCAGGGTGCAGAGTGACAGCAATAGGTTTGCCTGGAGGGAAGACAGATAGACATCAAGATGACTATTGAAGGCCAGAGATGTACTGGAAGAAAAAACCCAGAGCTGATGAGAAAAGAAGAAATAGATGAAGAGCTCATTGATATAAGGGAGGAAATGGAAAAGCTTGCATTGCAGATGCAACAGAACACCAAGTCAAGATGGGTATATGAATGGCCCATGAAGACGAAACCAAAATGGCCAGTCAAGGAGTTAATGGCTAAAAGATAGCATAGGTTGTTAAGAGGATGGTTGAGGCATGCTGAAAACCTCGATGGAACTGAGGAAGTGGTTCAGGTATGTGAGCCAGAGACTGGGAGACGCTTCAGTAGTGAGGAAGAATTGGGATCAGCTAAAGATATCAAGCACTGCCAAGAGGCCAAGGAAGAAATTCCCAATTTCCAGGTGGGAAAAGGGTTGATATCATTGTGGGATCTCATAGACTGTCATGAGGACAGCCAGGGAATTTCACATTTGTAGGTGGGAAATGGATCAAGATCGTTGCAGGATCTCATAGACTGCCAGAAGGTCAACTGAGAGTTTCCAATTTTCCAGGTGGGAAAGGGACAAGAGATGGGACTATCTGAAAGTCTCATGAACTCGGAAGTGAGTTTGAATCAATCGAAGGAGCTGACAGAGCAAATGAGCTCAGATTTAGATTTGGATCAACAAATGCATCTAATGGAAGAGGAATATCTAATGAATCTTCTAATGATTGGGGGAATTCAGATATTATTACCATTTTCCCAAGAGGAGGCATAATTCTACATTGTGGATGTTGGGGTAGTAACAATAGAAGAAGGACAGCTAGTTGAGACTGTCAGAGAAGAATTGGACTAGATATTTGAGGCTACCCAAGAGGAAGAGAATGAGCATTCTAAGGAATGGCTCAATACTTTTGGCCAGGAAGCTGAGGAAGCTGCAACACTGAAGCTAGCAACAGAAGAAGCCGAAGAGCAGGCAGGAAGATTGATTACTCCATGGGATATGGAGCTAGAGATGCTAGAGGATTGGCTGAACAATCCAGAGCCAGTAGGTGACTGCCATGAGCAGGTATTGGCAGAGGAGAATTTTGAGGAATCGCTTAGAGATTTCAGCCAGGAAGCTTAAAAGGTGATGAAGATTGTACAGATGAACTTTGCAGCAAGGTGGCAAGTTAAGGCCACTGAAGATGAAGAAGATGGCATGGGAGATCATGGTGATCTGCCCAATTTTAGTCAATTTTTGCATCTAAGGAGACTTCAAAAGCAGATCTAGCCACTGGAGCAGCTGGACGAAGTGATCAATAAGATTAGGGAGATAATGATCAGGTCAGCAAGGACTGCCAGGGAGGAGGAGTTGGGTAGAAAAGCAACAAAAACAGCAAGGAAGTGGAGCGAGTAGCCAGCTCCAAAAGATGATTTGGGATCCAGGAGGATTTCCAGAGATGAGAGTGAAAGCTCATGAGTAGAAGCTCATGAATTTTGCAGCTAAGGAGTATGATGCAGGAGCATCTCTCCACGTCGGCCAGCCAGCCAGCCACGTCAGCGGTTTCAAATCGCATGTTGAAGAGAGGTCCAACACTCGTTTTCAAATTGAATTTGAATGAATATAATTAAATGTTTTAGGTTGTTGAGCCATGAGGTCATGATTTGCACAGGTGTAGAAGTAGGTAGGCCTTAAATGTTTGTAAGGCTGAGGTCTAGATCCAGATTGTGGACTAGACATCCCATTCAATGTAATTGAATAGGGTAGGTGAGATTGGAGGAAAGCACTTGAATATCCCCTCATGTAAAAGATCAATTTCGATCTCATTTTGTAAGATTTGTAATAGGAGAGTGGTAATAGTCAAGAGAGAAGAGGATAAGGAGCCGAGACTCTGTTAAAGTCTGACCTTAGGAACACCTTGTAAAAAACAAGGATTTTCCATTTAATATAAACAACAGTTTTTCCTACATATTTCCTATGTTGAATGAATGTTTGTGTGTGTTCTATTTATGCTGTGAATGTATGTTGTAGGTTTGTAGTTGCAAGAGTTAATTTGATTTTCAGGCTTGAGAGTTTCTTTGTGGTTTCATACCAGGAGGGCTTGATAGAACACTGCGGGTTTTGAATACCAGTGCACAAAATCACTTCTGAACTCTGCAGATTCAGACAAAGACGTGCCAAGTAGGCACAAGAGTTGAAATCATCAACTCCAGGAAGACCTTTGAGGTTGTTGAACACCTCAGGAGGCAAGGCTGTGGAGAAGAACACAGTTGCAGATAGAAACTCTCTTTGAGTTCTGTAAAGCTCTTCCAGGTGGGCATTGAGCAGGTGTAAGGAGTGCACAAAAGAACTCTGTTGTGAGTTTAGATAGAAGACATAATCTATGAGGATTTATGTATAACTCTGCCAGGAGGGAATTGAGTCAGTGTGCAGATAAGAACAGGGAGAGAACTCTTTCATTTCTATAAATTTGAAGAAGAATCCACTGAAGGATCTTCACAGGGTTATTGAACACCCTGAAGACTCAGCAATAGGTTGCTTGAGCAGACAGAGTGCCAGGAAGGCATCCAAATTCTCCATCTAAGGGAGAAGGAAAAAGGACTGAGTTCCTTAAGGTCTGAGTCTCAGAGAATCTCATAAGAGATAACACTCTGTGTGCGAAGACTCTGCAGGAGCGTAGAAGTCAGAATCCTTCAAGGATTTGGGAGTAAGCTCAGGAGGAGTACCGTTTTCATACGTGCAGGCAAGGACTTGAAGTTGTGGAGCTCGCAGAGGAAATAAAACAAAGGTCAAGGCCTTTGAACATTTGGAATTATTCGAAGTCCGGGAAGAAAGTGCCAAAGATCAAGAGGAGCACAACTGCCATCGAATTCAGCCGAAGAGATCTAGATCGTTGAAGATTTCACGTCCAGGAAGCAGTGGAAGAGTGCAAAGAGCTAAAGAGATTCTAATCCGTAGGATCTCACTCAGAATAAGTGACAACCGTCACATCTGTCGAGAGGATCTTTAGGTTTAAACCCTCGTAAGCAGAGCGAAAGTCCCAAGAAGGGGTTGTATTGGGATTTCAGCATTCGGGAGTTTGGGTGTCCTGAGGATGAAAGTCTGGGCCCTCGACATCAGAAATTCGGAAAGGAAGAATTAGATCTGAACCATCCATCTGCGGGAGGATGCGTGTCGCAAAATCATCCATTTCGGAGATTCGGGCACCGAGAATCATAGAGGTGAGCATCTGGACTTCGCATTTGGTGAAGTCCCGAAAAGGATCGAAGTCATCCATCCAAAGGAGGACAAGTGTCGTAAGATCGCCCATATCAGGGATTTGGACATCGAGAGTCATAGAGGGAAGTCTCTGGACTTCGCGAGTAGCGAAGTTGTGAAGAGATCAAGGTCGTCCATCTGAGGAGGATAGGTGGAAGCAATTGAGGGATCAACGAAGTGCCGAAGGGGCCCAATATTAGGATCTCATGAACTTGGAAGTTCACAAGGTGAGAGCCCGAGGGTTGGGTGCTCCAAGTCACGAAGTTGCGAAATCGTGAGAAGCAAGGACAACCACTGGATCCAAAGAACGGGAGGATTGTTGGATGAGGAATCCCATCACCTATCATGCATTTGGGGATTCAAAGGTTGAGAGGGGTCACTTTCGACATCAAAAGTCATGAAGTGCCAAGATCCAAGGCTCGTGTGAACACGTGGCAGAACCACAAGGTGGGGCCCACGTGATTGACAGGTGGACATGCATCACCTGGAGAAAGGATTCAACACTTTGTTGACTTCTTGCATCTCAGGGATTCATGGGATAAGAGCATGAGAGCTCAACCCTTCAACTTGCGAAGTCATGAATTTGCGATGGGAGCTATCATTTAGCCTAGCCGTTGGTCACACGTAGAGGGCGCTGACAAGGAGGAGCCATACCCGTATTGGCATTTCGGGTATCATGAGTCAGGAAAGGAGGAGTCGGGGAGCTTCGACTCACGAACTCATGAGATCACGAGATTTAGACAAGCACCTAAAGAATAGGCCCTTGGTCATAGTGTTGTGGTCACTTGGGGAGAAAGGAGCTTACGCCTAGTGTTGTTCGCACAGGGGAGTTTCTGAAAGGACCTATAGATCGATTGAATTGAGATTCCAGCAAGGAATCGAAAGAGCCACTTTGGCTCATGAAATAGATTGAACGATCCTTAAGACTGGGAGGTCGCATAGAGACTCTGATGAGGCAGAGGTGGTATCTGTGTCATAATGAAGCATAACCTCTAGGACAAGTAGGTACGATTAAGGCTTTTCTGCAATATTGTGTTAAACTACTAAATGATCCATCATCTATTAAAGTGTTAAAAAATATGTTAGACATATGTATAAATGAGGGAGATGGAAATCTATAATAGAAAAGAGTTAATCATTTGCATAGAAGGAGGAGATCAAGCAGAGAATTCTAACTGAACGCCAACATTGGAGATTTCAACATGGGAGATATTATACTAGATTTAGGATCTGAATGAAATGTGTTACCCAAGAAGACATGGAAATGTATGGGAGAGCCTACAATAGGATATTCACTTGTTCAACCAAAACTAGAAAATCAACACAGAGTTCTACCAATTGGAAGGCTAAAGGGGGTGATAATAGATCTGGATGGAGTGTGCACTAAAGATAATTTTGAGGTGATAGAGATAATGGATGGCACAAAACCTTATCCAGAATTGCTTGTATTGTATTAGGAGTTTGAAAATCGGGCCATAATCAACTTAAAGATGAGAAAGATGGAATTCAATTCAGGAGAATACTAATTCATTGTGCCATTAGATCCATCAGAAGGAGAAAATTTTGTAGAACCCACTTGTTTAGAACATGAGGAAATTAACGAGTTGTATAGAACCACCACATGGGCATAATATTATGTGAATCCAACTATATATGGGATACTCAATTAGATAAGTATCACATCATGCGCATTGGACTTAGATACAGGGTTGGAGAATTGGCAGCAGAGGTTACACCAAGTCTCCACAAGAATATGCGCAAGAATAGACCGTGCAGTAAGATGGGTAGGTACAGAGATAAGAGAGCCTCTCATATTTTATGGGGTGACTGAATTAGAAACGTTATTAACAAGATACAAAGATGAAGTGTTAGAAAATCATAGGTTCTTAGCTCTGGATATAGCACTCAAGGTAACACCTGCAAGATGTTGGGGTTCCCATAAAGAGATAGTCAAGGACTGGTCCCAATGTAAGAGGTTACTGCTCTTTTTATTTGGCGCAGAATAGGGAAGAAACCAACCGCAAAGATATGATGGATAGGGGACACCAACAAAACACTTGGAGAAGTGAATAACACTATGGAGAATGACACCACCAAAGGAATGGCCTCATCACTTTATTCACACATTGGAAGGGATTCTAGCAAACTAGCATATAGACCAGGAATTGCGCAGAGGAACTACAGAATGAATAATATTACAATAGAATTTTACACTCGCTTTCTCATTTGAAGATGAGAACCCCAACATAGACTCATCACTCAAAAAAATCAAAGGGGTCATATTCATTAAGGGACCAAAAGTTGAAATTATGACAAAGGATCAACAATAGAACAAACAGACAGTAAAAGAACTAATGTCATGCTACCATGTGCAGGAAGAAGCACCGGATGAAGATGACCTGCACAAAATTCAGATAACAAAATTTGAAGGTGAAAGAGAGGTGTAAGGTCCACCTCTGGAATCATAAGTATTTACTATACCTATCAAGGTGAAGAAATTCAACATTGGTACAACTGATAATCCCAAAATGGACATCATTGGAGACTACTTGGATGAACAAAGAGTAGAAAGAATAATAGATTTATTGCGTGAGTACAGTGACATGTTCCCAAAAACATTCATGGAAATGAAAGGCATAGTAGGAGAACTAGGTGAGATGAAGATACCTCTCAGACCTAAGGGAATACCGGTCAAACATAGATCCTATAGACTAAACCCAATATATAAGCAAAAAGTGAAAGTAGAAATTGACAGGATGTTGGAGGCTGGAATCATATAACCGGTGGAGGAATCTGAATGGGTGAACCCTATGGTAGTTCAAGAGAAGAATCAAGGAGGGATAATAATATGTGTCTACCTCAGGAATTTGAATGATGCTTTTCTACATGAATTTTTCCCTACCCCTTTCACAGATGAGGTGTTGGATAATGTAGGAGACCATGAAGCTTACTCATTCATTGATGGATTCTCAGGTTACCATCAGATCAAGATAGCCCCAGAAGATAGGTACAAGACCAAATTTTCCACAGAATGGGGGTCCTACCAGTACACAGTCATGCCTTTTGTAATGAAGAATGAACCAATAATATTTTCGAGAGTAGTCATAGTTGGATTCAAAGAATTCATCCACCAGTTTCTAGAGATATATCTAGATGATTAGACAATCTATAGTTTGTTGAAAGACCATGTAGAGGTGTTGAGGATGATGTTATACAAATGAAGTTAGTTTCAAATATTGCTAAACATCAAGAATTGCATCTTTGGAACACATTTTGGGATATTATTGGGCCATATAGTGTGCAAACAAGGATTTCTAGTAGATCGTACCATGATTGCAGTAATTGTTAATCTACCACCACCAAAATTAGTACGTCAGTTAAGAGAAGAATTGGGACACACAAGATACTATAGGAAATTCATAAAAGGGTATGTGCATATCACTATGCCAGTGGAGAAACTGTTGAGAAAAGATAGTAAGTTTCAATGGGACGAGGACTGTCAGCGAGGATCAGACACTCTGAAAGAGAAGATGGTAACGACACCAATACTAGTATTCCCAGATTGGAAAAATACATTTCATGTGCATGTATATGCATTAGCTATAACACTTGGATCTATTCTGTAACAACCAGGAACAAGGGAATTGGACCATCCTATAGCATTTGCTAGCAGAAAATTGTTAGAGTCAGAGAAAAATTACAATACCACAGAGATAGAAGGCCTAGATATGGTTTATGCACTTCAAAATATCAGACATTAATTATTCGGAAAACATTTCAAGATTTTTAGAGATCATTCATCTCTCAAATACCTATTCAACAAGCTAGTGTTGGGGGGGATAATTTGTAGATGGTTACTTCTATTCCATGAATTTGACTTTGAATTGATAGTCAAACCAGGAAAGTTGAATGCAAGACCTGATCACCTATCAAGGATCACCAATGGAGAGGAACCTACAAATTTAGAGGACAAACTCCCTGATGCACAGTTATTTTCAGTCCAAGTAGTTGATGAATATTTTTTTGACATCATTCAATACTTGAGCACAGGGATTTCACCACAAGAATTCAACACTGTGCAAAATAAAAATCTGGTAGTTAGAGTTGGAGACTATAAATTGATTGCAGGACACTTATACAAGATGGGTGAAGACAACATCTTGAGAATATGTGTACTAGAACATGAAATACCTAGGATTTTAGTAGAGGCCCATGAGGGAATAACAGGACATTATGTAGGAAATGATACCATATAGAAGGTATTGCACGCAGGACTATGGTGGTTGATTGTCCACATAGATTCAAAGGAATACTACCAGAGATGTCATGCATGTCAGAGAGTTGGTACAACTAATAGACATGATGAGATGCCTCTAAGGTCACAAGTGACCTTGTAGGTATTCAAAAGATGGGAAATAGACTTTGTGGGACCAATTAACACACTAACAAAGAGGTCTAGAGAAAGGTATATTATTACTGTGACAAAATACTTAACAAGATGGGAAGAAGAAGCACTAGTAAAAGATTGCAATGTAGAGACATCAACACACTTCTTGTTTGAGAAAGTGATCACTAGATTTGGATGCCCAAGGATTTTGATGAGTGACTAAGGCACTCACTTCATTAACGACACTATTAAGGATATGACCAAGGAGTTTGAAGTCTATCATCAAAAGAGTACACCATATCATCCTCAAGTAAATGGAACTATGGAAGCCTTTATTAAGATCCTAGAGAATGCACTCACAAAGATCTGTAATATCAACAGGGACAATTGGGACTTGAATATACCAACAATACTATTGGGATACAGGACTACATGTAAAAAGCTGACAAGGAAGACACCATTCATATTGGTGTATGGAAAAGAAGCAGTGGTGCCATTAGAAGTGTTGGTATCTAGTCTGTGCATAATAACAATTACTAACATGACGAGCGAGGCGTTGTACAAAAATGGCTAAGTCAGTTGATGCTCATGGAAGAAGATAGGATTCTAGCATGGTTTCACTAAGAGGCACAAGAATCAAGGGACAAATCTTGGCATGATAGACATATTAAAAGGAAAATTTTCAAGGAGGGAGACATAGTCTTGGTGTACGAAAGTAAATATCTTCAACACGAAGAAAATTCAGAATGTATGCTTGGGATGATATGAAATAAATATTGTCACAAATGGGGGAGTTGTACAATCGAAGGATTTGGGAGGAAACAAAATCAGAGAAATGATCAATGGGAGTCAACTG
>JZKD02S1785358.1:294267-307599 GCA_000966675.3 Picea glauca | reverse complement strand
ACAACATAGGATTGGCCGAAGGAATAGGGGGGTTACCGCACCAGACTATAGAATACAAAATGTAGATAAAATAGATTTAGCATGACAAAAATAAAAGTTCCACATGCACCAGATAAACAACATACGGCAAAAAACTTAGCACGTCGGAAAAAGGACCAACGATCAGAAAAAAGGTGAAAATTAGGAAAATGGCGGTCACGAAAAAAAGGTGCCAACTGGCGGTGCGTCTATCAAATTGAATGTCAATTACTTTTGAAGTGACTTTGCATCAATCATTCCAACTGGCAGTGTCAAGGAAATTGAATATCACGTCCACAGAAAACACCAATTCATTTAAACCATAGCACGGGTAGCTTCTTCGAGAAGCTTCACGACACTTGCCATCTAAGGAAGGAATGCGAGTAATGTAATGGTCATTGTAAAATAGTGAAACCACGGAGAAAGAGAGTATACACATAAGAGAGATATTTAGTGAGAAATACAAAGTGAACTAGCTCGGAAGAAATCAACCTTAACCACCAGGGCACCACCCAAGCTAGGTGCATTAAGCCAGGCCTGCAGAACACCTCGAAGCCATCACAGAGCACCACAACAACCACAGGGAATGGAAAATTAACCCACACATATTGTCACATTCGTCAACTTGGACAAACATACCTCACCCAATCTAGAACCAACGAGCCCTCCACTCGTGGTGGAGAAAACCCAACCAACAACAATGGTTGGCATGGAAATCGATATGTTGAAAATGGGACAGGTAGGAGGCCAAGGATGGAGGAAATCCTTCGTTCCCTAAATAGGATGAGGATGCCTTGAGAATAAATGGGACATCCCCAAACCAGACAGAAGTGACAACACTAGGATGGTCACACACAGTAGAGCTAGAGAAATAGTAGGAGGGCCTAGTAGAATATGTTACTAGCTGGCTAGAGGCATATGCCGATGATAGAAAAATGTAGAATGGAACCTTGAGCCAGCCACAAAAGTGAAATGGAAAACAACCCATAGCATGATCATCGCATGGAAAAACTATGCTACTAGGACCACGATGTGGACAACATGGAAACATTCCCTGAATTTGCAAGGCACATCTACCTTGAAAGCGTGGGTACATGAACCTTTGGTGATATGATTTTACAACCAAAACAATGGGAATCCAAATTGGCCAACACCGAAATTCTAAACATGTTGGATATCCCAAATTTTTGAAGGGGTCATGATGTAAACAACTGCATCAAGTAATTGATGGCACTCATCCATGGAGGGTATCTCTAGGTTGAAGAGCCTGTCTCTATATAGGTGGGTCTCATTTCTTTTATTAAAGGTCTATCATCTCGAGGGGAGAATCCCGCATAGTACCTTGATGACAAGACAAAGGAGAAGGCACTGGCAGACGAGATGAAAAATGCATATGGCACAGAGAGAGGATAGCCTGGAATCATCATCAATCACATCATCGATGCAGAAGCAAGGTTGGCCACCAAACTCATGTCTTCAAAGTTTCTCAGGAAATGTCGCAAGGAGGAAGTTCCTACCAAGGTCATCGTGGCTGCAACACAGTGCATGGAAGGCACTAAGCTCAGCTAGGCCCTGTAATTATTAAACATGTTCCTTGAGGAATGTAGAGATGAATAGGACCTAGGGACATAGTTTAATTACTCTTATATACTCAGAAGTACAAATTCAAGAGTGTTCACGAGGTATTACAATGACCTCCAAGAAATAATTCCCAACACTTGAAGGATTACTCCAGAAGTGGTCGCACAATACCGATATATCGCCACCTTCAAAGAGACTAAGCATACCATATGGATCCAAGGACGTAGGGATCCAGAGAAGGAATGGCTAAAATTGTGATACTGTGTCAAGGAAGAAGACATAGAGATGGAAATCAAGGATTGGCACGGTGACTGGAGAGTTCCAGTTCTCACTCAAGATATGCCCACAGGTAAGGAGGCTAATGCAAGGCAAGTTTAGAAACCTGTCTGGGATAAAGTTGTGCCTAACAAGCCAAAGACAAGTCATAAGACTACACATCAAAATAAGGGGTGTGTGCTAAATAAAGTTACCCATGCTAGGAAAAGGAAACCACCCAAGCACCAAAAGAACAAGAAAAAGGGGTTTTTATATCACAATTAACCCCATCGAGTTCTACCCTACAAGAACAAGGCCAGAACAATAGGTCGATCATACACACTAGGGGTGCGCTATAAAAGGATAAGGCACACAAGCAGCCACCAGAATATACAATCACTGAGGACGACCCAGACCTCATGGATGAAAGAGTCTAGGACCAGGACGATGAGGAGTTTGAAGACACACAACACCAAAGGGACCAAATTCAGGATGGGTTGGCGGACATAAGACAGGTCCTGGAGCAGATTAGAGAA
The DNA here is from genome assembly GCA_000966675.3 of Picea glauca. Classification (NCBI taxonomy): domain Eukaryota; kingdom Viridiplantae; phylum Streptophyta; class Pinopsida; order Pinales; family Pinaceae; genus Picea; species Picea glauca. Next base: position 305,209 of record JZKD02S1785358.1, on the reverse strand, counting down.
GTGTAGAGGGAAGAAAAAGGAATAGAGTCATTCACCACAACATCAAAATTAGGAGCCAAGGCTACGTCGAGCGAACTTGAGATGATCCAAACAATAGAACAAGCGAGATCGACCTTCCACATTACACCCATAATGTTACACATAGATGAGATGGTTGCCCAGACACCCTTGAAATATCTGGCACAAATATATTTGGTAATGGAGCGGATACCAACTAAGGAAATATACAAACTACAAGTCAATGTCACGCAGGAGGTGCATTCGTGTGCACGAATAGACATTACAGAGTTGTAACAAAAAAAAGAAAGAAAAAGGGGAGTTGAAGTTGGTGCTGGAGCAAGTCAAGATCGAGACTAAATATGATAATTATCATGTGCATAGGCTCGAGTAGGTTGTGGCTGAAACCTATGAAATAATTCCTAAATGAGAGAAAATAGCAGAGTCCATGACAATGCATAAAATTGATCAGATTGTGCAAACAATTGATCAGTACATGCAGGAGATCAAGAACCTTCGGGAACAAATAATTACTACCACTCCCTCGGAGGTGAAGGAACAAAGGAAGCATGAAGAAGCCGAACATGTGGATGGAATGGAATGAGAAGTTAGTGTAGTTGGAAACTTTTTTGATAGGGCATCGCAGCTATGGACAAAGCTAGAAGAAGATCAACATGTCCAACACTAGGACCAGGAAGAGGAAAAGATAAGCACAAAAATCCAAGACCTAAAGTAGAGGTAGAAAATGATGAAGATCATCGAGTGCCTCAAAGGAATGGAGGACATGAATAATCTACAAGAAGAGCTAGCAGTTGCGCAGACACGGAAGAAGGACCGACAAGATCAAATGGAACCTGTCCAAGAGCTAGCAGCAGAGGTCATTGTGCATGTAGAGGAGGAAAATAATAACATTGCATAAACACATGCAGAATGTGCAAAAATGATCAGGGAGGAGATCACGTGTTATATGTCCTCAAAGAAAATACCATGCAGACTCAAGCACAATGAAGGGAACTTGCAGACAAGTTACACACTCTAGAAGGAGTTGTTGAAAAAGTATGCAAATCATAGGCAGCTTGGGATGAGCCACATGTCAGTGTTGGGGGGATTTTGGATGCATATCTATTACGAGGAAAAGGCTATTTTTGGGGACAGAATCATGAAGAGAATAAAGGATAGTTGGAAGGAAAAGTAGCATGTACGAGGGAAGCATATGATGCGTGCATGCAAGGAAGACCTAACTACGTTAGGGTTAGGGAATTTGCGATATATTGTAATGGTTGATGATCCAAGGAGAGAGATAGGTAATACTTAGGAGGTCTAAGAGGGGGATATAGTAGTAGCAGGAGAGAAAGTAGTATAGGACGAAAAATGGGTACAAGAGGACCTAAGTTGGATAGATACAAAAGTTATCAGTAGTACCTAGAAGGTAGAGAGAGTCCATAAATTGTAAGGTTTTTGTAATAACTGCAACATTTAGTAATATGGTGAGCTAGATAATAATTGAGCAACTCGATCCCGAGGGTTAAATCGTAGGCTGAGGAGCCTGGTGTGATCTAGTCATCCTCACAGGGATCAGGAATCCTGTTGATATTGTAAGATCCAAGACTATAAATGCATGTGGGGTGACATATTGCTGAGACATAATAAATATCTTGAGATCCAGAACTTTGTAGACATATCCTAGTAGCTAGTGAACCATGTTAAATCTTGTGTTATGTGATTGAATGTATGCATCTCTATTGTTGTTTAAATTCTAGATAAATGAATGATGGAACTAGTTAGATCTGATACTCCCCTTGCACGAATGAGAATGATTGTTTAAATAAAGAGATTATACTAAATTAATAAAGATCAAAAGGTATAACCACAGATATTCACTCATTCTCAGGTTTCAATTATCTGAGTATTGCAACCACCCATAGAGATATCTCGGGTGAGACTGTGCGGTACACCCTATGTGTTGTGTTGCCTTCTGGTTTACCAGAGGGGCCAATAGTCTTAGAGGGATTTTTTTGGAAGCTTGTTAAATCTGAACTTGTGTCAACTTATGATAGTAGGGTAATATCATAGTAGATAATTGATAAAGTAAAATAAAAAACCCAACAGCGTGTAATGAATAAAGCTCTGAAAATTTTACACAATCATCTTTAATACCTATAAATAACATACCTTAAAACACATCCTCATAATACTTGATCCTCCCTTGCAATTTCAACCTTATTTACTTCATCTTCCCTCTGAAAAATGCCTCATATATCCTTTTTTACCTCAGATAAGAATCACTTTATCACTTAGATAGATATTGAATGAACTTGTGTGTATAAATAATGTACTTATGAGAGACTTCTTGAGGTGTACTTATACTTTTTCTAAGTAATCTCTTTCCTTAACTTTAGGACCTCCTTCCTTAATGTTATAACTTCTTGAAATTTCTTTTTACAACCAATTTACCCTTTCATTAAATACTTGTAACCAAATAGGGGCTTCTTGACCATTCTTCTGGGCTTCCAACTTCACAAAGCCATATATCCCTAAACATGAGGAACCACGTGGCGTTCCACATATCACCGGAAATCAAATGATGTGTAATATAAATATATGATATTCTTACCTAAAATTTCATTATCATTCATGTCCATATTTCTTAATCAACTTTGGGTCCCATAACCACACCCTCGGGGATACATGTAGACTACATCAAATGTACCCAACTAGATCACCATCAATATCGATCATACAAATGCCAATCAACTATCCAACATCTCTAGACCTTTCCAAGGATTCACATTAATCTCCAAGATCACTTTCTAAGGGTTGACATCATGCTGGTGCAAAAGTGATTAGACCATGGTCCTTCTCAAGTCACCAACAAAAGGTACCGAAGTAGTCTAGAAAATTGGAATTTTCATCTTCGTGAGTGGGAAGAAGTCTCACCTGAAGTGCAGCCAAGACAAGAAAGGAAAGGAAGGGTAAGGAGAGTATTTAGACATATCTCTGAGTTATCAAGATTCATATTAGTCTTGCGCAATATATATTAAACCTGTAGAATTTATGAACATTTTCTAACTAAGAATAAATAAAATAGGGTTGTGTCTCCATACATAATTAAGAAAATTAAGAATATTAGATATAAAAGACAATACAAGTAAGTATTCCATACATTCATAAGACTAGATGCACAATATATATCCAAAATTTGGGTCTCCAATTGTATTAACATATAAAGTAGTATCACACATTGAGTCACATACACAAGTAATCAGAGGATTCTCCTCATCAAATATGATACAATGTTACATTCTCTTGCTCCTCTACATGTAGACTGATACAAAACTATGGTACATTGATAGTCTAGTTCTTTCCCAGATCTCCAAAACTGAGCACAACAAGAATGATAATAAGAATGACTCAAGCAACACCAATGATAACAACATTAGTAACAACAACATGAGTAACAACAACACTCCCATCCCAACCTTACTAACCTATATTCTAACAACAGAAACAACAACAACCTTTTACAATCATATCAGTCTCATATATATAATTTGATCTTGAGTTTGTTGGTTGAGAGCCCGAGAGTTCTCTATTCTTATTGATCTTGTTGCAAATTCTTTCCTCAAAACTAATGTTGCATTATCCTTCCAACCGCTTTTTGTTTCTTTCTTTAGTCCATTTTCAAACTTCTCAGTAGCTTGTGCAACTTCTGTTCATGAAAATGAAGCTGCAACATATCTTGCAGAACTTCTATTCAACAAAACGAAGGGCCCAACAAGCTCTGACCAAAATCCTTGACTCACCCCGAGTCAAGTCTTCATATTTTTCATGGGCTCTGGGTTCGATTGTTGTTCTTCCTTGCCTTATGGTTCCAGTTTTATTCCATTTCCATCTTGGACTATTTTGGATTTATTTTCTTCAAATGAAGGTCCCACCTTGGGTACTATTTCTAGGGCTATTTTTCTGACATCTTGGAAGTTGTCCACTTTGTCCTGCCACTTTCTGGAAAGTAGTGAAGCTTCAGCCAAAAAACTGTTGGGTGGTATCTGTGATGCATTTTTTTGGCTTGGACACAACTAGACAGTTCCATTGTGAATAAGCTATGGCATCCAATTGATGCATATGTAGATACATTATCTAGACTATAGGTCAAAACTCTCATAGTTATTTCTTAGCCATAGTTTGAGCTTCATATAATGCATTGAGATCACTATCCGCCTATTGGATCTTCTCAAATTTCTCCTTCTATTCCATCGGATCCAAGGTGTTTCTCTTGTTGTTCCAGTGGATCTTCATTGCACAATTGGATATTCATGTGCAAGTCCTCCAATGTTTGGATGCACCTTAAAATGATTTTCATCCAATCGCTAACCTCTCTGAAGATGCTTTTGCATTCTGTAGTCCTTTAATGCAAGGTTTCTCTTGTATTGTTTCCTTCCAAAACGATTTCCTCCATTTTCTCTTGTAGCTTCTTGGGTTGCGGTTTAGCTTCTCTCTTACTGTCCCACAACTGTACTTTGATATTTTATACTCTTTCTACCAACTCTGACCAAGCTACCTGAAGTAATTTGATCTTCTTTGTAGGATATCTTGTTTCACTGGATTCTGACAGCTGAGGCACTGTTGTTTTTATTGTTGTCCAAGCCTCTATGATTTTTCCTTTACCTTTTCTACGTTATGTTCCACCTGAATATTTGAATATTCCTCCTACATTCATTGTGCTTGCATGATTATTCCTTCTTGTTTCCAAAACTCAGCTTCTCATTCGGCCTGTTGGATCCTCTTCTCCAATTGCTCAGTCGAGGCTCTGATTATGCCCACCACCAGCACTATCATAAATTGTGTGAGATCACCCGATGAAGGAGAAACATCTAGGGGTAATTGGACTTGTAGTGGAATTACACTAGCCATGGAATATTTATATGGTGTCTCCACCTCTTCTTCCCTGGCAATGGACCTTACAGTTGATGTGAAATTCTTGTTTTTAGAGCCATTGGAAGTAGAGGGAGAAGATATTTATTCGCGAGGAAAAATGGCAACAGTTTTGTGCATCGTTGTTGATTTTGGAGTATTGTACACAACTATTCTTTTAGGTATGTTGTGCTCTGCCCTGATACTCTGTGGGTTTCTATCTAAATTGGTTATGCTTCTTCCTCTATATATAATGAAACTTCTAGAGTCTTTCTCCTAATGATGCGAATCTCAAAATTAACTGTTGATGGAGGAATTTCAGTGTCTGGAACTTGCGGTATTAGAGCAAGTGGTGTAATTTTGGGTTGTTGAAAATCTACTGAGGGACGATTTCCCAGAACGGGTACCGATGGAGCAACTATCTAACTCAATGATTCACTGGTTAGGGCAGTATGTCCTGTTACATTCTCATAAGGGTTGGGGATATCCATCTACATGGGATTGGGAAAAGTGGGTTGGGATGGAACGGTGGTGTCCTGCGATGGAGATGGGGCTTTCTCAGTGATGATGGTTTTGTAGGCAATGGCGTGTATATCGGTATCATCTAAGAGGTTAATCATAGTTTAGGTTTCATGAGTGGAAGCTTTGGTACAAGGTACAACCATAGATATGGATTTTGGGTTCAATATTTTGACAGGGGAAATACATGTTCGAGGTTTTGTGGTTGAAACATCCCCTATGAATACGACAACTAGGATGTTGTTGACATCCTTCCCTGATAACATGACTTGTTCTAGGAGCTGCAGAAACATATGGAGTGTCCTCTTCTTCATCTCCATAGGTTCCTAATCCTCTTCTTCTTCTTATTCCAATGGCATATGGACCTTCTTCTTTTTTTATGTTGGGTTGTAACTTGGCTTCAATCCTTCTTCTTGCCCCTTTTTCTTCAGGAGATCTAGTGGCAAGAGATAATTCATACCATACTTGCATGGGTTTCACTTAACATTGACCCATGACATGACTTCCTTGTCAAATGATTCTTCATCCAAATAGAAGGCTAATGGCCTCGTATGGAAGTCCTCATGATTTCAATGCCTCTACCAAAAAAACGTGTAGTGTCGACTTATCCTGAATGCGATGTTCTGGGTATTGAAATTCAACAGTTATTTTGGTATGCACAATCACTGATTTGCATAGATAATATGGTTGTATTACTTCAGGAACACTGGATTATTGAACTCCATATTCTCATAGTTTTACCTTGATTTCTAGGGCTCGAATATATTCGCTAGGCGAACCTTATCTGTAGGTGACAATTTTCTTCCTGAAGGTGATGTCCATTTCCACATTGTGAACATGAATAACAGGTAGATGTATGTAAAATTTATGCCTTTCTCCTCAGCCTCCTCACATGAAAATAGGAGTTCCTCTAGTAGGTAGTTTCACCGGTTGAACACAACTCCATTTACGCAGAAATATTCTACCGAAAGGGCATCTAAGTTGAATTCTTCCTTGTACTACAAGTGCATAACCTTGCTAGTGATCACGTAGCAGGTTGTCCTGAATGTCTCTAGTAGGATTGGGTCGATGTTAGTTGTACATCCACCTATCTGTGTATGGAACTTCTCATAGAGGATGACTTTTCCCTTCTTCTTCCCATGATTCCTTGGGCCTTGGAATCCTTTTGATATGTCCTCACCCTCGAGGGGTAATTTGGTGAGCTAGTGGATATCCTCATATTGAATCAGATATCTTGTATTGAGCCACAAGATCCTATCATGCACTTGAATGATCAATACCTTGGTGCACCACGCAACCGGTAGTTCCAAAAACCTGTAGATCCCTGGGGTTCATGATGGTGGAATTGAACAGGTTGATGAATTTTGGCTTTGACATAAACTACATGCCTCCCATTGCATCTGGATCCAAGTCCCATAATACACTGATATTCATCTGTCGAAACAACACTTGGTCCGTCAGGTCAAGGTCAAGGAGTTCTACTTTCTTTTCCTTTCCCCTAACATCACCCATGATCTTGACCCAGGGATCACACAACTCATATGGAATTGCCTCTTTTGGATATGAACCTTGGCTTCCTATTGCTCTAGTCATTTTGGCTCTATATTACTAGAAAACTAGATGGATTGAGGTGGGGCTCGGGGTCTCGATTAGGGAACAAGAGATTTCACAAGCTATAAGAGAGTGCATATAGAAAAAGACAAAATATAACTGATGGAAACAATGAGTATCACTCGCGAATTCAAAAAATCTTATATGCGGGATAATTGAAGAGCTTTGTAATTACTCATAAGGACACTCATTACTAAACCATAAATGAAATCTCAAGCTTAGGCATCTGACGAGACCAATAATGAAGTAATATATATAGGGTGATCTTGGAATTTAATGAAAAATATGATAGGTATGTGGTTGACCTCAGGGCTCACCATTTTAACGATTGAGGATATCGGAGGGGATACCAATGGCATCTATGAGTATCACTCCTTTATGGATTAATAGAAAGGTTTGGTGGGTTACTATAGCTACCATAAAGTGTATGAATGGATATGATGCATGTGGCACATGGAATGTGATATAGTTCATATTATCCCCCCTCTAACCACAATGGGGTCCTCGTCATATTTAATGTCTTCATTTAATGTAATGGTGGCTCTTCCGATCTTGTGGGGTTGAGTAAGCAGTTCTACACAAAAGAAACGCTTAGACTGAAAAAACATATATGTCGTAGAAAAACAATGCACACTTTAATGTTATTAACTAAATTAAATAAATTAGAGGAAATTAAAATCTAACTACTTTACATGCTCCCTTGGACTGGAGCAACAATTCGTTGACTCAATCATGAGAAATATAGGGTTTAAGGCAGGTGTCATTCACTCATCCTGGTCGAAGGATACCATCTAGTTTCACGATCTTAACTACACCAGAGTGTCATATTTTCATTGATCTGTATTTTCTGACCAGAACATAATGAATACATATTATTAAAATATTATTAAAACTGAATAATAGAGATACAGTAAAATTAGTTTTCTATTCAATAAGGAAATAAGATGAAACTGTAAAATGCAGTGGAAAACAAGCTTGTTGGAATGGTGGAGGCTTATCGCTGAGAAGAGTTGTGATGGCTATGCTCATTCACAAGAATATGATTACAATGAGGCTTTAAAGGCCATTTTACAATAAAAAGTAATTTCAAAAACCCTAGACATCCAAAAACCTAAACCTAGGAGATGAAGCACCAAAATTCATGTGGGCCTCGTTTGGGTAAGTTAGTACATCAACTTGATGGAGTCGTAACTTTTTCATACAATCTCCATTTTAGGTGCACGATAGACCATTCGAAAGGTCTAACTGATAAGAACAATTTTCGACCAGCCAAGGTTTGTAACTTTACCTTTCACCTAGGACCCAAATCCCCAAAACACATCGTTTAGGGCCTCAAAACGGCCTCAAAAGTTTGGAACCTGAAAAAATGCCAAGCTGGAAAACTGTTTTTCGAGCTAGTGGAATAGGTGGGTTGCCACTGATATCCACCTGGAAAAATCCTCCATCCTTAGGAAGAAATTGTCTCCATTGCGTTGAGCTCCCCCATCAGATGAGGAAATTTCTACCGAATTTGGCCCGGAGTGAGCCACTTGCCTTGGTGTAGGAGTTGACCTGCTTTGAAGACTCGATAAAGATGGATCCTTTGTTTTCGAGTGCCCTTTATCTGTGTGTCCACAATTTTATCATTGGATTTATGTTGCATGTAGTCATGGTTTAGCTCATTTGGTTTCAATTTCTCTACTATCTCTGAGGTGTCCAATAATGGTGGGAAATATGGTAGAAGGAGAGCCACGTTGAAGACTGGGTGCGGGCCAAGGAAAGGAGGAATGTTGAGCTCAAAATAATTGTCACCCACAACCTTGGTGATGGTGTACGACACATAACGGAGTGGGAGAAGCTTTTGATGGGACCGTATAAGGCATTTTTTCTACAAGTGCAACCAAACTTTGTCACCCAACTAAAATTTATGTGGCACCATATGTTGATCATGGAGTTTCTTGTACTTGGAATTAGACTTATGTATAATATACTAAACCCGTTGGCAGATGTTTTTGATCCACTCAATGAAATAGGTGTCTTTGTCAACTTCTATTGGAGCAGGGGTAGTGCAACATACATGGGGCCCAATGGTTGGAATCTCAATTCCACCTGAAAGGGATTATGGCCAGTTGAGCTATGCAGGGATCAGTTGTATCTATGATGGACATAGAGAATACTCTCATCCCATGTGCGGGGGTGTTTTGAATTGTACATGTGCACGATATGTACGATCATCTAATTGACGAACTCAGTTTGGCCATCTATTTTTCAGTGGACGGCAGTGGATTTTGTGAGCTTGGTATCTAGCAGTGACACGAGGATCAACCAAAATGTGATGAGGAACTGATTATCACGGTCTGAGATAATGGTTTGTGGGATCCCAAAATGTACCTATACTCATTCAAATAATATATTGGCAGTGGATTTTGGTGTGATGTTCTTCTTGAAGGCGGCTAGAATCATTATCTTGGAAAAGTGATCAACAACCACAAAAACATAGTCATTTCCCTTTTTCGTGGATGGGAAGCTCGACATGTAGTCCATTGAGATGGATTCCCATGGCCTGTTAGGAGCAGGAAGAGGGGTGTATATGCCTTGTTTCTTAGTGGTCAGTTTGGAAATTGCGTAGGTGCTGCATGACTTGATATACTTGTTGACATCTTGTCAAAGTTTCGGCTAGTATAAATTTTTCTACAGCATTTCCACTATCTTTCCGATGCCAAAGTGTCCTACCAACCGAATGTAGTGAGCTTCCCAAATAATATCCGCGTGCTCTCTTGATGGAATCTGTTAGCACCAGGAGACACCTCTGGATTGCATCAGAGGTAAGCCCAATACCCATTAGTTATGTCACAATGAATTAATTTAATGGTGATCTAATGGATGCAGACTCAAGATTATATCGTTTTAACTCAAAAAATTGGGCAGTCTTGCACAAATAGGTGAGATCTTGGTCTAACTTCAGTTAGTGATTTGTAGTATAGTGGTGAGTAGGTGGAAGATCTTGAGGAGAGTGAAAGGATCATCTAGGGACTTCTGATCATCCAGCAACCTAAGGAGGAAAATCTTCAAATTCAATATCTTCTCGAATTCACAACTTCAGGGAACTAAAAATGCTATAAAGACTCTGCAATCAATCATACATTGCAAAGTAGTCACAAAAAATAGACTGAAACATACATGCTCGAGCTCTCAGTATCAGAGGGAAAAGAAAACATGAGAAGCTAATTAAAACTGGTGGCGATGTTATTGTGCTCAAACATAAATCACAGAAACGTAACAACCATTGATTGGATCACCCATGATCGAGTGTTTCAACATAGTTTCTACGAAGAGATGAAAGGATGATGACTTACATTAAACACGAAGTCTCAAATATTCATGTACATAACCAGAGAACCAGAGGCCTCATCAAAACTTTACAATCGAGACTGTAGCTCTACCATCGACACTAATAAAATGGACAAAATTCCTACATATACTCAAAAATAGCTCTGACTGTTGAAGATGCGATCATGTCACGCATTTAATGCTTTGTGTTGAAAAAAAAATATGTCAGGTTGTGCATGCAAACGTTGGTCAGACTACCCATGCAGTCTTCTGTCGGATGTGATCTCTATTAGACGGAACTGACAATTTGCTTCTACAATTTGTCCCCTATTGGCCTTCTATTTAAGGAAGGATATGATGTCTCACCCACCATCCTTATTTACATTAACTGTTGCATCAGGATATGAGAGGCCCGAGTCAAATCTGCACTTGAAGGACATGGCGGTTTTCCTTTGGCTATCGATTGCTTCGTTGGACCATTACAAGGGAACCCAGTTGGTGGATATGGATAAAACTGACGGGGCAATGGTAGTTGATGTCATCTGCATGGAATCAGTGGACGAGGGATGGCCAGGTGGACATGTGTGAAACAACA
>JZKD02S1785358.1:270263-285697 GCA_000966675.3 Picea glauca | reverse complement strand
GGGGTTGAGATTTTGGGTAGAAGGTTAAAGGTTAAATCTGAAGGGTCATGATCTGCATATAGGCTTAGAACCCTAGCTTATTAGTCCGTAGGGTAAAATACCCAACAACACCTATGCACATAAAGCTTAGGATAAGTGGGTTTTTAGACCATTTCTTGCCTCTTTTTACCAAAATGCCAACTTCTTAGGGAAACACCTCCCTTTACAAATAAATGTGATATGGATTTCTCCCTGCGAGATGCCACGAAATATTTTGTAGCTTCAGTTCCTTACTGTTGGGTTATGGAGTTACCTATTAAAACCGAAAACAAAAGAAAAAAAATATTTACAAAGACATGGGAGCCAATCATGGATCAATTAAAGAACCTCTTCATAAAATGCCCATTTACAGGGCCTTTGAAAACTTCGTCACCTTCCAAATTCTATAGCCTGTAAGTATTATTTGGAAATACCTCATAAAATTTGAAGGGCCCAATCCATAGGGCTTCAAATTTCCCATGCTTTCCTCTGTCTTGTCTAGGTGCATCCCATTTTAGTACCAGATCTCCCAACTTGAAACTTTCTTTTCTCACCTTTCTGTCAAAATCCTGCTTGATCCTCTATTGATGGTCATGCACTCTATTCAGAAGTTGTTCCCTCACCTGTTGCACTTAATCCAGCTGTAAAATCCATCTAGTCATGTCATTAGGCTCACCCTGATAGTCTTGAAATAATTTCTCCATAGGCAAGGCAAGCTGAGAAGGGAGGATTGCCTCAGTCCCATACACAAGATGAAAAGGAGAGACACCCAAAGACATTTTTGTCATCACTCTTTCATCCCACAGAGAAAATTTGAGCTTTGAGTCCCATGCTTTTTGGTTATCTTCTAACATTATTTTAACTATTTTAATGAGTCTTTTGTTAGAAGATTCTGCTAGTCCATTGCCCTGGAGGCAGTATGGGGTGGAATGAATCAATTTTATTTTGAACCGCTCATAGAACCAGATCAATGGTTCATCCTTGAAGGATGCAGTGTTATCAGTGATAATTCTGTTCGAACAACCAAACCTTTCCATAATATCTTTAAGAAAACTAATGATTACTTTGTGCGAAGCACTCCTTGTGGGGATAAATTCTATCCATTTGGTGAAATACTCTGTTACAGTTAATATCCACCTGTTCTAACCAATTGAAGCAAGATGAATTTCCCCAATGAATTCTAGCCCCCATTGCTAAAAGGGTCTTGAATCTACCACAGGCTTCAAAGAATTGAGCTACTGCTTTCCTAAGAATTTTTTACATTTGATACAAGCCCTGACTTTTACACAGACATCAGTGAACATGGTAGGCCAATAGTACCCAGCCCTGATTATTTTGTAGGCTGTGGTTTTCCATAAATGATGCCCCCCACATAGGTTCTCATGAAAATCAAACATAAGTTTTTGGGCCTCTTGTGGGTCCAAGCATCTCAGAATAACTCCTAGAGGGTCTTTCCAATAAAATACTTGGTCAATAAGGAAATATTTGATAGCTTTGAGATTTAAAGTTCTTGACTTTCTTTTCCCCATTCCATCGCGAGGCCTTAGTTCTTGTAGAAAATATACAATATCTTTGTACCAGGTGCATTCTGCCAATGGAGGGTTGTCTTGAGGACTTTTATCAGGCACCTTAGACTGTCGATCTTCTGAGCGAGTTTTGATGAAATTTAACCCAAGAAATTTACAATTAGAATCATCCAATAGATTGCATAGACATTGACCTTTAACTAGCTTGGTGGGTTTTGTTTCCAGATCAAATTCAAGGATCTTGGGAATCCACTTGCTCCTACTCTCGTCTATGTCAGGCTGAATGAGAATGTCCTTTACAGAAGATGAAGGAACATATGCAATGGTTTTTGAATGTAAAACATAGACTCTGAAAGCTTTGAGAGATTTGACAAAGTCATAGGCCTGCTTCCCCATGATGTCATATTTTACCTCTGCATCCCTCAATGCCCTGCTGAAAAATGGAATAGGCTACTCCATCCCTTCAACATTCTTCTGCAGTAAAACAACTGCCACTGTATCAAATGAAGCAAAAGGGAAAATCAGAAAATATTTGGAATAATCAGGACTGATAAGCATAGGTTCTTCAGTTAGTTCCTTCTTGATTTGGTTGAAGGATTATCTGGACTCAGCTATCCACTTTACTTCATTCCCCTTTCTGAGCATAGTTGTGATATTCTTCACCAATTCATCAAAATTGGAAACAAACCTTCTCATAAAATTAACTTTCCCTAAGAAAGACTGGACCTATTTCTTGGATCTTTGGAGTGACAAGGTTTGGATTTATTCCAACATAATGGGATCAATTCTTACTCCCTCAGCAGATACTATATGCCCCAATAATTTTCTCTCCTTCATGGAAAACAACAATTTCTTGGGATTTAAGGAGAGACCAAACTTTCTGCATTTCAGGAAGACTTTTCTCAGATGGAAACAATGCTCTTTATCAAATCTGGAAAAGATTGTTATGTCATCTAGACAGGTGACCACAAATTTATCTTTTTCCCCAATGAAGGCTATGTCCATGGCTCTCTGAAAGGTTTCTCCTGCATTCATTAATCCAAAGGGAATTTTGGCATACATGAATGTGCCCCAAGGAGTGGTGAAGGTGGTATTTTCTCTGTCCTCAGGTAAGAAAGAGATTTGATTGTAGCTATAAAAGCCATCAATCATGGAAATCCTAGATGCACCAGTTACCCTTTGCAATATGTGTTCCATCTTTGGCAAGAGGTATTTGTCCTTCTTTGAGATTTTGTTCAGATTCCTAAAATCGACACACAATATGATTTCTCCACTTTTATTTCTTACTGGGACCAGGTTTTTCACCCACTCAGAATATATGAATGGGACAATGATTTGGGCATCCAATAGATATTTTACCTCCTTCTCCATAATAGGCAAAAACATAGGATTTATTTACCTTAATTTCTACCTAAATGGTTTGTCTTCCTCCCTCAATGGGATCTTATGCTCAATAATGTTTGTGTCATATGTTTTGAGATTCTCATAAGTCCATGCAAACACATCAAAAATTTTCCTCAACAGATCAACATACTCGACCATCTGTTCCTTTGACAAACTGCTTGACAACTTGACAAATTTGGGATTCTTATATGTGCCAATATTGCACTCAACTACATCAACATCCTCACCTAATATTTTACCCTTTACTGCCACATCGTTTCTATCAAATAGTCTTTCCAAGGGGACTAGTCCCTTTTGAATGTGATTTCTAGGAAATTTAACAATATAATGATCAGTAATTTTGTTAAGAAAAACATGGGCATGAGGATCTGCTTCAGAATCAGGCTCTTGATCAACATGTAACGCATAAAACTCATCAACGGTATCCAATAACCTTTTGATTTCAAGATCATATTCAAATAATTTCCAATGGTTTATGTTGTCAGGTATAGAGGGTCTATGTTTCACTTCTACATCATACCTGAGCTTGGGTGGCAGAGGGACTCTGAAATTTCTCGTTGAAACAGCCAGAGAATCGACCATGAAATTTTCTTCTCTGGGAACAAATGAAATGTTAAAATCTAGGAAGAAAGTGTCAATGAGGTCCCATACTTCATTTATGTAACTTCTTAGCCGAGGGTGTTTGGTCTGATAAATATTCCTGATCTGTTGGACAATCAACTCAGCATCACCGAACACTAATATCTCTTTAATTCCCATTTCCTTCACAACTCTTGAGCCTAAAACAAGAGCTTCATACTCTGCCACATTATTGGTAGTTTCAAACTCTAACTTGTATGACAGGGATATGGTTTCATGACAAGGTGACATAAAAAACACTCTAGCACCAACACCTTCCTTAAAAGAGGCTCCATCGAAAAACATTTTCCACATAGAGGTAATTGAAGGAGAATATTCACTGAGAGTATTGGACTTTCTGATCTCAAGAGGGGATTCTGGGGCACTGGTGAGCTGCAATAAGATGGATCCTAAATCAGTATCCAGGGAAAAGATAGGATGATTGGTGGGGTTTGGTTCATCACTGATAATGTAGGCCAACTGAGCTTCTCTGTACAGTCTCCTATTCTCTCCTCCAAACACTGGAATGGTAGCATATGTGAGGCACATTTGCAAGGTTCTGCCAAGTCTTTTTATCCAATATCTTGACAAAAACATGCTGAGCTTGGGAGAAACATCAGCCACCACAATATCCATGACCACACTTTTCATGGGTAGTTGGAACAACGTCACCACTGTATACTTGATGACCCCAAGGCATTGTACTCTCCTCAAATCAAATGAATATAAATCATGATAATCTTTAGTGATTTCTAATCTGAGTTCTTCCATGAAATTTTTGGGCATGATATTATGGGATGCCCCTGAGTCCATTAGAAATTTATGCATCACCTTATCATGTATGTTCAGTGATGTGTAGAAAGGACGGTTGAATCATCTCTATATTCTACCATAGGAACTAAGATGACTACAATCTTTTCATCTTGGAGATTCACTGAGTCTGTGGAATGGCAGGGTGGCTTAGGCTGCAACAACTTAGAGAGGTACCTTTTGAAGTATTCATGCTTGAATAGCTCTGAAAGGGGGACAGTGATTCAGATCTTCTGAATTTCATGCTCAAATTTAAAGGATGAAGGGGGATTCCAAACTTCTCTCACCTCTGGGACATGGTCTTTGGAAATTGGTGGGGAATTCTAAGCTTTCTTTTCTTTGCTGGTGTTTGTTGCATCTTTAGCAGGCCTCTCTTCTCTTGGATCTGGATCAAGGACATCAGAATTCCCTTCTTTCTTCTTAGACCCGAGTTGTATTTACTTGGGCTATTAGTTTTCTTTTTCTCCTTACTCGGCTCATTTATTTGATCGTTCATGAGGGATTCCTCGTATGCAGATTGAGTTAAATGAGGAAATGGGGAGGTGTCTCCAACACAATGGATTTCAAGATCAAGCTCAAGCTCTTATTCCTTCCTCTCACCCTAAAAAATAAGATTGTTTTGGAGAGGGGTTTGATTTTTCTGATCATTTCTATCTCTGTCCCTCTATTCCCTTGGCATGATCTAAGGAGCATTGTTATTTGGCCTCCTGAAGTTGCCTCTATTATCAACATTTTGGGGATTTTTGTACGTCTTCTTCCCTTCTAATTCCAACCTTTCCATTCTAGTTGAAAGATATTTTATTAACTTGGTTACTTCATCCATTTGAGGGGGGGAGACAGAGGAACTTTAGGTTGAGGCTTCGAATCTTCCCCTTCCTCTGTCTCTATTAGTCTTATTCCTGAGTCAGTCAACTGTCATTATGTTAGAGTCTATTTCCAAGGATGCATCTTGCATAAGAGCCAAGGAGGTAGCTCTTCTTTCTCTTAACAGGAGGCATAAATTAGGGTCAAAATCACTATCATAGGTGATTTTGGCAGAGGCTTCTATAGGCTTTATCTCAACAGGGATTTTATTGTACATTTTTTTGAATATTTGGAGAAGTCAGAGACAGTCTCTCCCTCTTTTCTCTTTAGGGACCTAAACTCAGTGATATAATACATGAAGTCATTTTTATCCCCCCATTGTCTCAAGAAGATATCATCTAAGGCCTCAATCCCATCAATGGATCCAGGGGTCAAGGATCTGAAACACTTTCTGGATTCTCTATCAAGATCGCGGACAAAAATCCTCATACATACATCTTTGTCTACTATGACATAATTATCAACATAACTATAGAAGGTCGTAAGGTGATCCTCTACAGTAATATCTTTCTCCCCAGTGAACTTATGTAGTTTCTTAAGATAGCCATCAGCTGGAAAGGCATTGAGAGGTTGAGGTAAAACAAGAGGGGAATATCTAGCAGTTATTATAGAATCCATTCTATTTATGGGAGGGTTAGCTCCTTCCATAGGGATGATAGGTGGAGGAGAATTAGGAGGGGATTGAGTTTGAGCAGGAGAGACTAGAAATGAAACTCCTGGAGGAAAAGAGAACATGAGAGGATTTGGAGAACAGGCTGCAGGGCTAGGGAGAACAAAGGTTTCTCTTTCTGTAGTAGCAACAGTGATAGAGGGAGGGGTGGAAAAACCTGGAGTAGGAAAATATTCCGAGGTCTGGGGTCTAGAACAAGGAACTAGTTCAGGGGAAATATGAGTGACAAGGCTTTCTCCCTCTAATCCAAAACCAGGAGGAGAAAACTCAACAGGAACACTCCCAAAATTTAAATTTGGGGAAACTCCAACAGAAGGTATAACAATAGAATGAGATGCAGAAATTGGAGTTCTTACAAAAGGATAATGAAAATCATCATAAATACCTGGTTCAACAATAGAAGTACTTTCTTGGAAGGCCTTTCCCTTTCTGATATTTTTCTCTAGGTCAACTTCAGGTGTTGCTAGAGGTAGTTGTGGGGTAGACCTCGTGTGTCTGCCTTTAGAAGCCACAGATGAAACAATGGATTCTCCAGTGGATACGTGTCAATGTGGTCACCATAGTGGAATCGCTAGATGCACAATTGAAATCTTTGATGTACTAATTTCTGATGCACCTTCAGAACCAGCAAGCTTTGTCATTCAATCCCAGGGAAAATCTACAATTTTGTACCTGACAGCGGTGCCAGAAATGTTAGCACATAAGTCACCTCTGGATTGCAGTAGAGGTAAGCCCGATACCCATCAATTATGTCACAATCAATTAATTTAATGGTGGTATAATGGATGCAAACTTAGGATTATATCGTTTTAACTCAGAAAAATGAGCAGTCGTGCACAAATAGGTGAGGTATTGGTATAAATTCAGTTAGTGAGTTGTAGTATAGTGGTGAGTAGGTGGAAGATCTTGAGGAGAGTGAAAGGATCAGCTAGGGACTTCCGGTCATCTAGTAGCCTAAGGAGGAAAAGCTTCAAATTCAATATCTTCTCAAATTCACAACTTCATGGAATTGAAAACTCTATAAAGAATCTACAATTAAACATACATTACAAAGAAGTCACAACAACTTGACTGGAACATTCATGCTCGAGCTCTTAGTATCATAGGGAAAAGAAAACATGAGAAGCTGATTAAAGTTGGTGGTGATGTAACTATGCTCAAACATACATCACAGAAGCATATCTACCCTCGACTAGATCACCCATGCTCGAGTGTTTCAACACATTTGATATGAAGAGATGAAGGGAAGATGATGCACATTAAACAAGAAGTCTCAAATGCATGTACATAACCAAAGAACTATAGGCCTCATCAAAAATTTACAATCGAGAGCGTAGCTCTACCATCGACACTAAAAAAATGGAAAAAATGCCTACATATACTCAAAACTAGCTCTGACTATTGAATATGCGATCATGTCACGCGTTTAAGGCTTTGCGTTGAAAAACTTCTCTGTCAGGCTGTGCATGTAGATGTTGGTCAGAATTCCCATGCAGTCTTCTTTTAGATGCAGTCTCTATCAGACGAAACTGACAGTCCACTCCTGCAATTTTGTCCCCTACTGGCCTTCTATTTAAGGAAGGAGACGATGTCTCACCCAACTTCCTTATTTACATTAAATTTTACATCAGGATATAAGAGTCCAGAGTCAACTCTACACCTGAAGAACGTGGCATTTTTCCTTTTTCTATCGGCTACTTTGTTGGACTGTTACAAGGGAACCCATTTAGTGGATGTGGATAAAACTAATGGGGTAGGGGTGGTTGGCGCGATCAGCGTGGAATCAACGGATGAGGGATGTCCAGGTGGACAAGCATGACAGAGGAAAGGGGATTGGGAAGGAAAGGGAAGAAAAATATGTGTGTGATAAGGTGTGATAGGACAAAGGTGAAGTGGCATGAGACCATCATGCGGAGGCAGAAGAGAGACTGTGGTAGTAAGTGTAGTGGGGAAAACCTGCCTAGATGGAGGTGGGATGGAGTACGAGGAGAGAACACATGGAAAGAGATGGTGGGAGGAAGTGAAGAGGGATATGATGTGGAGGTGAGTGGAGAATAGGTGTGCTTGAATGAAAGGATGAGGGGGAGTAGGAGATGTGATAGGCGGAGGAGAGAGATGGAGTGGGGGACAGATGGCAGTGGGAGGATGGAACGGTAAGCGGGAGTGGTAACTGGTCTACTTGGAGGGGTGGGGAGAGTGGTAAGAGGTAAAGTTTGGGGGGTCCTAGTTCACGAGGATGCGCCCTGAAAGTGGGTGTTGGCATTCAAAAACCACCAACTCAAACCCCCCCGTTAAAGGTATAACATCGAGAGGGGGCGGGGGGTCCGATAAGGATCCTACACTGTAGATCTAAGCGTGCAGATATCAGCCACCCAGATCCACACGCTGCTTAGTGTGACGCACCTGCTCACACAAAAATTAGGATAAGTGGGCTTTTATCCCATTTCTTTCTTCTTAAGGAAGATGTGTTGCCTATTGGTAATTGTCAAAGGATTTGCGAGAAAATATCCATCATCTCGTTCTTTTGTTGCATGAGGGCTTCCTCAAGAAACATGTTGAAAGGAACTCCTGTCATGTCATCTTTGTTTTCTCATTCCATGATAGGTCGCTTGGGTGTGCAAGAGATTTTTTTCTCAAGAGAAACAAGCTCGAGACCCAATTATTTGTACCCTGACTTCATTGGGGACATGCATTAAGATGACAAGGAACATAACTCTCTGATACCATTGATCTGGATTTTATGAGAAAAAGGAAATGAATAAATATTATTAAAATATGCTTAACACATAATAACATATATACAATAAAATTGGTTTTCTATTCAATAAGGAAGTAAGCTGAAACTGTAAAATGCAGCAGAAAACAAGCTTGTTGGAATGGTGGTGGCTTATCTCTGAAAAGAGATGTGAAATTTGAGATCATTTGCAAGAAGATGATTACAATGAGGCTCTGAAGTCCTTTTTATAGTAAACAGGAATGTCAAAAATCCTAGACATCCAAAAACCTAACCCTCGTAGATAAAGCACCAAAAGTCATGTGGGCCCCATTTGCATAAGTTAGTAGATCAACTTCCCGGGGTCATAACTTTTGCATATGATCTTCATTTTAGATGCATGATAGTCTGTTGGAAAGGTCTAACTGAGAAGAAATTTTTTTGAATGGAACAATTCAGTGCCATTTCCAAACACATGAGCCCCAAATCCCCCCAAAAACATCGTTTAGGGCCTCTAAACGGCCCGGGAAGTTTGGAACCCAAAAAACTGTTGAAAAACTGCCAAGGTGGAATTTTTTTTTGGGGGCCAGTGGAATAGGTGGGTAGCCACCAATATCCACCTGGATCATCCACAACTATGAATGGACCCAACCAATGCATGCACAACTTTCCTGGATGTTTCTGATATCGGTTGTTGTAGAGTAGTAGTTTATCCCCTTGTGAAAATATTTTAACCTTAATGTGCTTGTCGTGCCACATTTTTTGTCTAGCTTTCTCAACTATCTGATGAAAATCTGCTAGAAATATTGCTTCCTCAATTTCTTTCAAATATGAAATCCTCTGCGTAATTGATTCATCATCCGTCATGTCTGTATGATGTTCTATATAGAGACTAGAGGTAATAAATTATGCAAGTACAACAACATATTTCCCAAAAAGAAATGGAAATGGAGTATAATTGTGTAGCTTCTTCATGGTAGTCCTGTAATCCCACATGACTACTGAAACTCTATCATCCCAATGTTCCCTATTTGTGAAACATAATTTTGTCAGTCCTCTTTCCAAAATTTTATTGAATGCCTCCACTGTATCATTATCTTGTGGGTGTTATGGAATGCTCTTATGGTGCTGTATAAGAAATTATGTTGTCAACATTACAATTGTCCTGCTGATAAAGTGACTACCTTGATCACTAGTGAGGCATCTAGGACATCCAAACCAAGTGATGATGTTCTCGAAGATAAATCTAGCAGTTGTATCTGTCGAATAGTCTTGAACTGCCTCTACTTCATCCCATACTGTGAGGTAATCAGTTGTGATAATGATGTATCTTTCCTTTTCATGCTTATTTTGGGGGGTTGATCAGTCCAATAAAATCAACAACCCATTTCTCAAATTCCTGAAGTTTCCTAACTGGTTGAAGGGGTAATTCATCTCTATGTGATGGATTTCCTACCCTTTAACAAATGTCGTAAGATTTAGCATACTCCTTAGCATCTTTAAATATCGTATCCCACCATAATCCATCTTGAAGTACCTTATGTGTAGTAGATTTACCTCCAACATGTCCTCCCACAACTCCACTGTGGCATTCCCACGAGATGTCTTGTCTTTCATGGTTCAAGAAACATCTTCTGAAGATGTTTTCTAGCCCTAATTTGTAAAGTTGTCCTGAAATTAGTTGATAGTCTATTGCATGAACCACCATATGTCATTTTTGGGTTGCAGAGTAAGTTTTTGGTCAGGTCCCTATACTGAGGAAGAAATCAATGTATTCAAGATACTTTGGGATGGCCTCAATCTGGAATAGGTCTGCATTTGGGAGTTGAACCTCCACTACTCCACCACTTTCCCCTGACTCCAACCTAGAAAGGTGACATGGACCTACATTGCATCTTCCTGGTTTGACAATTAATTCAAATGAAAATTCTTGGAAAAGAAGTATCCACCTGCAAATTCTTCCTTCAAGTATTGGTTTATTGACTAGGTACGTCAATGCAAAATGGTTAGTAAAAAACTTGAAATGAGAGCCTAACAAGTAGAGTCTAAACTTTTGTAATGCATAAATCATAGGTATACCTTCCCTTTTGGTGGTTGTGTAGTTATGATTAGCTTGCAAAAGTTTTCTACTAGTAAAATAGATAGAGTGGTCCATATTTCCTTCCCATGGTTGCGCTAAAATGGCTCCCAGGGAAATGCTTGATGCATCCATATTTACATGAAATTCAATTTTCCAATTGAAAATATCAAGAGAGGTGCAGTACTTAGTTTTTCTTTGAGAATGTTGAATGATTTGTCACATTTTGGTGTCCACAGGAATAATTCAGACTTCTTCAGCAATTTCTCTAGGGGTGTGGTGATAGTTGCATATATTATAATGAACCCACGGTAATATCCTGTATGTCCTAGTGTAGAGCGCAACAGTTTAGCACTTGTAGGTGGCGGCATGTTCAGAATGACCGCAACTTTTGATGGGTCTACCAAGACTCGCTCTTTTCATACAATATGGCCTAACATATTTCCATACGGTACACATAAAATACACTTCCTTAAATTCAGAGATATCTACATTTCAGGACACCTATCAAACATTAACGAGAGTAGCCCGACATGGTCTTTTAACAGGTTGTACATCGTCCAATCATCCATGTAGACTTCTACAAACTTGTGGATGAACTCTCAAAATGTTGCTATCACAATCCAAGAGAAAACAGTAGGGGAATTCTTTAAGCCAAAGGGAATTATGTTGTATGTGAATGATCCCAATTCAGTTATGAATGTGGTCTTCTTCTTGTCTTCCTCTGCAATTATGACTTGGTGATATCCTAAAAATCCATCTATAAACGAATAATATTATTTTCCCACAACTTGATATAACACTTTGCTACTGAAAGGTGTTGGATTAGGATCATGCACACATGCAGAATTCAGAATTATGTAGTCCACACAGGCTCAAATGTCTTATGTGTATTTATTACTCTATATAACTATGGGGATAATCCATTCTACTTCTTTGATTGGGAAAATAAGTCATTCTGCAAGAATTTTGTCCACTTCTTTATTTACCTACTCTTTTATTCTAGGATTAAGTCAGTATGGTTTATGTTTCAGATGTCTTGATTTGGGTTTCAAATAAATTTTCATTTCTCCCATGGCTCATTTTATACCTTTCAATTCTAAGAACGTTTTCAGAAACAAGTCCTCATAATCCCGCAACATGATATGTACTTCATTCATAGTTTGATCATCCCAATAATTTCCTATAGAAGCTATCTTAGGATACTTTGTACTCCCTATATTAAATTTTTGCAACTTAAGTTGATGGTTATAGGGGCTACATGTGTGGCTAGGTATAGTATCATGAATCTCTATATTGCCTTCCATTTCATTAATGGTTAAGTTTCTAAGCACTTTTAATCAATCATGTTTTTCCAGGTCTTTTTGAGATTTATAGCAAGGTACAAGTATCTTATCAGATTCAAGACCCAAACTAGACTGAAGCAAATGAACATGGTCAGCACACACTAATGGGCTTGATCTCTTTTTGCAAATGTTAGTGAAAAGCATTTCCCTAATTCTTTGAAGGAATGTTGAGCTCAGGATACTTTCTTGTAAAGAATAAGTCCTTGCCAAATTGGTCTCGTAAGGTATTCCAATAGTTTGTTTATCTTCTAGTCTCCTCATGTTTATACCAGTCCTTTGGGATTGGCCCCAATGAATGGAGAAATACCTGAACCCATAGGTGAGAGGGTACTTCCGCAACTCTCCATTTCTTTAAACAATGTTCAATATTCACTCTAGGGTTAGATCGTCCATTGAACAATTGTGCATCTTGAAAATCTATATTTAACTCTTCTTTCATTTGATCCCTACTTTGGAATCGACATCAGATGGCTTATTTTATGTCTTCCCACTCCATAATCCAGGCTTTATGGGTGGCCCACAATCTAGTGGGGGTATATTGAAAGGATATATAAAGAACAAAGATGATTTGATCCGTTGCTATCTCCTCTTCCATGCTAACAATAAAATTGTCTACCTATGAGGTACCATCATATGTTGGGTGTTCTCTAACCTTAGTTCCATT
Source organism: Picea glauca (assembly GCA_000966675.3). NCBI lineage: Eukaryota > Viridiplantae > Streptophyta > Pinopsida > Pinales > Pinaceae > Picea > Picea glauca. Next base: position 272,987 of record JZKD02S1785358.1, on the reverse strand, counting down.
CCGTCTCGTTTCCTTGACAGTTGTGCATCATCTTGAGAATCATTTGTATGAACCTTGTTTCCAAGTGTCAAACACTACTTTTGAATCCTCATCAAACAATATTACAAACTTAACAATAATTGTGACCTCAAAACGAGAACTCTAGCCCAAAAAACTCATATGTTTCATATAAAAACATGAAAATCAACCCCAAATCAAAATGTGGTGCTACCGGTAGCACTATTTTTTCAAACAGGGTCAAAATTACAACATTTTTCAAGCATGACCTTCAAAACTCATACAATAGCTTAGAAAAACCTTAAAATTAACACCTAAATAAATAAAATCATGATAACTAAAGAAAACGATTTTTTCTAAGCATTAAAATTATGTCTCATTTCAACCTAATTGAAACTGTGGTTTTGACAATAGATCCCTATGCAAAAAAAACAAACCCAAAATTGGATACAAAATGGTCACTTAAAAATTTATTTAGTAACATATTTTTTTCTTCTTAAATTTACATTGAAAAATAAAAAAATTGAAAGAACAAAATCACAAATTTTTTTTTTAAATGAAGAAAAAAACACATTCAAAAAAATCTATTCAAAACCCAAATTATACAAAATAAAAAATAAAAAACATTAAAAAAAGGTCAAAAAAAAGGTGAAAAAAAAATAAAATTAAAAAAAAAACAATAATCTAAAAAAATATATACATATAATATAAACTATAAACTATATATATATATATATATATATATATATATATATATATAGTTTATATTATATATAAAATACATATACGATGTGGAGGGAAGGGGGGAGATGTCGGGCATTGCTCCCCTTACTCTCTCCCATCATATATGTAGTTTATATATAATATAAACTACATATTATATATATATAGTTTATATTATATATAAACTATATATTGTTTGGCTGATTCACTTGTCATACAAGCTTCAGTTCATTCCATGACTAGTTATTTATCAGGGGCTACCATCCAAGGCCCATTTGGATATGAGTGAGTTGACAAATAAACTTTGTCTACTATGTAGTAAACCGTAGACAACGAAACATATATTTTGACTATCATTTTTCCAAAAACTATATAATTATATAAACCATATAATATATATTTTATATATAATATAAACTATATATAAATTATATAATTTATATTATATATAAACTCTATATAAATTATATATATAGTTTATATATATAAACTATATAAATATATTATATACAGTTTATGATGATGATGGTGATGATGATGATGATGATTAACATCAACTACGACCTAATTGGTCTATCAGACCTTAAGACAATAAGTGATTACTTGTGATTCTTTAGAATTTTGTTTCTGTGCTCGAAAAGCATTAAGAGAAGCCTTCCAAGATCACCATATTTTTGTTGAGTTAAGAGGTTAGGAAGGTTGGTAGTGTGATCAATATTTTGAAAATGATATCTAATATGGGTATAGGCTGGACAATCTAAGAGAAAGTGCTTTTCATATTCAACCTTCTTAGTGTCACAAAGGTGACACACTCTTTCATCCCATGGTGTTTTAGGAATTGACGAATGCCCAGTTTCACTATGGAGCTCATGAGAATTTGTTCTTATCTTAGCAATGCTTATTTTTTTCTTTACACTTGGCAAAACAGATAGATAATTTGGATCTTCTAGATTAGGGTTGATTATATCTTTATAATACCTTAATTTTCTTTTTTCCTCTAACTCTTTATCACGCCACATTTTTTCCTTAAATTTTTTATTTGACATTTATATTATATATAATTTATATATTATTTATAAAATATATATAAATTACATAGTTTATATTATATATAAACTATATAGTTTATATATATATATATAGATAGATAGATAGATAGATAGATAGATAGATAGATAGATAGATATAGATATGTTGGATCATGTTGTCATTGATGCCAATGGTTTATTGTTGAATCATGTTATCATTGATGCCAATGGTTTGATTATTTGGGAGATTGTTGGTTCATATGTCATTGATGCAAATGGTTTGATTAATTGATGTCATTGATTGATGTCAAGTAATTGATTGATTAACAATTGATATGATGCATTGATGAAGATGGTTCCATGAGTTGTCATTGATACATAATGCAAAGTGGATATATATGATGCAGTGGTGAATTGATGCAAATATGAATCATTATTGTCTTATCATGGTTGATAAGGTGCACAAATGGATGAACTCCAAAGTGGTCCCCTTATGGTGAAAGCCCTCATGGGAAGACACTTTACGGATTGATTTATCCTAGAAGAACGGTTGGAGGACCCATGTTTGCATGTGGATTAATGAGATGAATATCAATGAAGTTGTTGGTGAAGATATCCTATATGGATAGTGCTTGACATGCCATTTCCAGTGGTATGTGGAATGTCACATAACTCCTCACGGTTTGAGAGTTATGGCTCTACGAAGTTGAAGGACCCCCATATGATGGCTTGAAGCCCCAAAAGGTCAAAGTGCTTGAAAAGAAGAAATTATTATTTAAATGATAAATTAAAGTGACAAAATCAACAAAGATTATTTAAATGATAAAATTAAGTGACAAAATCAAGAAGAAATATTTAAATAATAAAGTATTGGAGAACTTTCTATTCATGGAAAGTGGTTAACCCTAAAATAAGGAAAATAGGTTAAGTGACCTAGAAATGGGTTAAGTAACCTTAAAATGGGTTAAGTGACCTA
>JZKD02S1785358.1:243325-261330 GCA_000966675.3 Picea glauca | reverse complement strand
TCACCAATTCCTTTTCTGAAGTGATCTCTTCAATAGCTTGTAGTTGATCTCTTAGTTGGGAGATCCTTACAAAGTAGGATGTTATGCTATCGTCATCATTCATATTCATGTCACGGAGCTCATTCTTCAGACTCATAACTTGTCCAATATTTTTGACTGAGAAGCGATTTGTTAGGGCATCGTACTTCTTCTTCAAGGAGTCAATATGGGAGATGTAGGGTATCAAGTGGTATTTTATGGAATCCACTATGATACTCATGGCATTGATGTCAATGTCTTTGAACTTCTCCATAGCTGCAACGTTCTGCGGTTCCTTCTCTTCTCCTTCTGTAAACTCTGGCTTCACGATATTTCCTTTCACAGTGTCCAACACTTTATTCTTAGAAAGGATGAGGTCAATCCTTGTCTTCCATGATTTGAATTTAGAAGCTCCATCTAACTTGTTCTCGGACTTCACAGAGTTCGTCACGACTTGCTTGACTTGGTCAAACCCTAGATTTGACTAGAAATCCAAACTTCACGTCTTGTCCTTCTGAGAGTACCAGGAGATGTGTTGGGATAGGGTGCACTGATCTATCCAGAGATTAGGTCAATCTCGTCACTTAAGGTGCCTCGACAAGAGGTTTAGGGTTTCTGCAACTGCTTCTACTAGTAACCCTAGTTGCAGTGTTTCTGGAAATCGCTCATGCTAGTAACCCTAGCGATAGTTCCTCAACAAGCTCAATATCTAGCGTCTATGTTTCCTTCCAGCGTTTTAGGCTGACTAAAGGGGTGTGGGCCCATAACCTGTTATAATATAGAAGATGGTGTGCTCATTTTACCATTGGTGATACCCTCGTCACCCAACCACAGGCCGAAGCCTCCCTCTGAGCACCTTAACCTTGACTGAGAATTCCTTCGGAAGAAAACCCTAGGATAAATAGCCAAACAAAGGGCAACGCATCTCTCCCCAAGGATAGCGCAACAAAAAATACTGATCAGATAGTCCCAAACCCTAGCCAAGAGATGTCCAAGCCAATACTGAAACTAGCTGTTGCTGCAGCTGCACCTGCAACCCTCCTCCAAACCTGCGCACCAACTGGGAAACTGCTGTGTAGAAATGGCTCTATCTGCAACTGCTGAGATGCTACAAATGAGAACTGGCGCCCTGTATTTATAGTAATCCTTCCAGTTTGTTGGGGCTGACTTCTCCTTCTGGGTATGTGTCTGTTCAGTATATTATTATTATTTCTGGCCGACTTCTTCTCTTGCAGGCTAATAGCCTAATATAAATTATATTCTTGAGCCGACAAGGCTTCTAGGGTTATTACCCAATTCATTAGGGTTTCTCTTACTTCCTAGAGTCTTCTATTCTCGTCAGTTTCACATGTAGAGGTAAATACCTCCCGTAGCTACCATAATATTAACAGTCCACTGGTTCAATATATCTACTCCCTAAACATGGATCAAATGGTTGAACTACTTTTATCCCATTTGCTTCAAACATCATGGTGTCCCTCTTTAGAACAATTATATCATAGTTGTCGTATGCCCAATCAATTCTGAGTAGAGAAGGGTAGGGATCCTTATCTCCCATGATTTCAGTTACCTCAAAATCAACTATGGTCTTAATTCCTGTAACATCTATTTCCACATTTTTGAGCCTTCCTACTAGGAAAATGCAACATTGATTTTCATTCTCAACTAGATGGGGGAATATACTAACTGAGGTTTTCCCAAATATTCCCAGGTCTTTTTGGGTAGGATGTTGAAATTAGATCTCAAATCTAGCATGAAATCTTTGATATCAAAATCATCTAGTTGGGATTCTAACCTAAATTCTTTTCATGTTTGTACCTTCCTTATTTGAAGTCTCTGGGTATTCCTCTTAAGGAGGTTGGTCCTCACTATGGCTTCGGGGTTCCCTCATTTCCCAATATTAGGTACAGAGTGTTGCACAACTTCTATGTAATTTGGTCATCCCCTGGGATATCAAAGAACAATTGAAACCAAAGATTGATTACACTTTGAGACTGCTAAGGGTGTCTCCTTGGAATTGCATAATTTCTAGGTATTAATGGTGAGGTAGGGGATTGCGCAAGGTCAGGTTGACAAGAAACCTTAGGGGGATTCTCCATTATTTTTGGAGTGGGGATGCTCTTAAATATTTCTATTTCATTTTTTAAAAACGACCTTTGTCTCACAGGGTCGTACCTATCATCTTTGGGAAAAACTTTATGAATCTTGGGATTATTGTCTGCATATACCCCAGTTTTTTCTCCTCCGCAAGTAATGATGTTAATATTATGTAGTTTTCCCTCGATTCCCCTTTATATTTTTTATATTATGAGACTATATCCTCATTGATGAACCAAATCCTCCCATTTTTCAATCAGTTATGGGAAGTCTTCAGTTGCGTTCCCATTATTCCTTCAGTAAGAGCACCATGACCACCTTGGGTGAGGACAATCTCTTCCCAAATTAGTTTTTTCATTGAATTTATAACATCGGTTTGGCCCCCCTACCTCCATTTCTTCCTCCTCTAAATCCACCTCCATCCCCACCTCCCTAGCCTCCTCCAGGTCCATGGGGGTTTCATTTATTCTAAATGTTGTCCAGTTGAATCTGTCAGCAAGCGTGTTGAGTGCTCTACATTGATTTGTAGCATGGGTCATAGATGCACATAACTCAAAATGTATTGTATTGGGTGCATTCATGTACTTTTGCATAATAGGACACTACCTCGGTGCATGCCCATGTGTCCAACAAATCTCACAATACTCAGTTGTCTGAGATGTTTGACCACCTAGGAAGGTATTGTATAGTCCTAGTGTATGCAATGGTGGAGTCACATACACTTGTGCAACTCCTCTAGTTGGTCCTTCTGCATAATAGGACGCTACATCGGTGCATACCCATGTGTCTGACAAATCTCATAATACTCAGTTATCTGATATGTTTGAGCATCTGGGAAGGTATTCTATAGTCCTGGTGTATGCAATGGTGGAGTCGCATATACTTGTGCAACTCCTCCAATTGGTACTAGAGAGGGTCCCATCATATTGTGAGGAGGTCCCATCCCCCTCATGTGTGGAGATTCATTTTCCAGGTACCATTCTGTGTAGCATCACGTACACCAAACCTGAGGTCGTCCCAGTTTTGGTATGGTTAATTCTTGAATCTTTTCCGTTAGCGTCAATATTTTTCCTTAAAGTTGTGACAAATTTGCATCTACTAGAGGCCTGATCATCTTAAGATTTCCTGTATAACCTGCCATGGCTTAGATCTTCATCAATTGTTCCAAGGCATTTGTTAATTTGGCTATCTGTTATTGCGTTAAAGGAATTCTCGTCAAAGGTAGCAATCCTTGGATGTACCATTCCCTCTAGTGATGTTTGTGAATTGGATGTGCTAGCCTCCCAATTGCATCTTTAAATTTATGAATGCACTCCCAGGAAACTTATCCTTCCCTTTGTTGAATCTCCCACAACTTAGAGAGAGCTTGTTGCTCTAACTTAGGTAGTTTGAATTTGGAGATGAACTTCAAACGAAATTGGCCCAGGGTGAATACTTGTCCTTGCACCCTTGGTTCAATAGCCTCCATATACCATTTGAGAGCATGGCCCCTCAAGGTAGTATGAAACTATACTAACTTGTTTGAATCGAGAGTCCCTCTGGATCTCCAGATGGAATCACATAACAACCAATGTTTCTCAACATCCTCCTCCCATTTTCCCTAGAATTTTGGGTATCATGCGATTTATCCTCCCTTATTGCAGCCATTGTGGGTCTCACTATTTCTATTAGAATGAAACCTAACGGTCCTGGTTGTGATAATACTGGGGATAGCAATATCCTTCCAGCGTTTACACTTACAGATTGATTTTGACTAACTGGATGTGATGGAATAGAAATGGCATAAGTAGGTCGTGTAGAATTTACCACGGGTATAGAGGACACCTGGGGGACGGGTGATTCAAAGCTATTTCCACTGAATTCTGGGAAATTTTCTTTGATTTGGGGGGTCTTGTTTCCTTCCTTTGGAGCATCCATCTCTTCCCGATTCCTGATATTTCCTAATATCAAGACTGAATATTCTTGGTCTCTTGCAAGGCCCAGACCTACTTTTTCTTCCCTTACTTCTACACACTCTTATTATCGTCCAACCACCTGGGGACTCCTTCCTTTATATGCTTCTCTCTATTGTAATCTTACAATGGCCAGTCTTTATTGTCTTCTTACCTTCCTCAACTCTTCCTTCTTTCTTTCATATGTTCCTCTTGATTTTATTTATTTCTACAACACCTCGAACTGCTTCGCTACTTTCTTTACCTTTCCACAACACGACTTCTCAACTATGGAAGATCTTCTTAAGGCTCGCTCGTTTCTTGCATTCATTTCTTGATCTTCCACATTTGTCAAAGAACCCTTCCTCCCTCTCAAGTTATGATGCCACCACAAAATCACCATACCCCAAGCATACATGTTTAGGCTGCCATATTAGTCGAGGGAATAGTTATCATCCCCTCCTCCATGAAGAATTCTTTGATCCACGAGGGAATTTCCCTCAATAGTCTTCCCCGTGCACCTTTCTTGAAAATTTCTTCCACCTGTGAAAAATATTGGTGATTCTCAATTGTGAATTCAATGATATATCCCTCTAGAGACGTATTAACCCAGAAATCGCTCGCTCGCATCATATTGTGATACAATTGATGAAGTGTTTCGATATTTTATGTATCCCAAGTATAGGTCTTCTTGATGCATTCTTGGAATTATGGAGCTTCTTGTAGTTGATCTATCCAGTGGAATAGTTCTTTAAGGAATTTTACCAAGAATATTTCATAATGGGCACTCGATATTTCTGAGTAAAAGACAAAATCTCTTGTATACTTCTTTCTTTTACCTCACAACTCTACTTCCTTCCATATAAAGGCCTCACAATTTCATTCCCACCATTGTCGAATCTCAGATCTATAGATCTGCAGAATCATTTTCCTCATAGATTCCCTTTTTTAGAACATAGGTCTCGACAACAAAACCATTTTTTTGGTGCAAAAGTGATCAAACCATGCTCCTTCTCAAGTTACCAACAAAAGGTACCAAAGTAGTCTAGAGCACTGTCATTTTCATCTTTTGGGGAGGGATGAAGTCTCACCCAAAGTGAAACCGAGACGAGAAAGAGAGTGAAGGGTAAGGATAATATTTAGACAAATCTCTAAGTTATCAAGACTCGTATTAGTCTTGCACAAGATAGATTAAACGTGTAGCAGTTATGAAAATTTCCTAACTAAGAATAAATAAAATAGGGTTGTGTCACCATTCATAATGAATCAATTTAAGCATATTAGATATGAAAAACAATACAAGGAAGTATTCCATACATTCAGAAGAATAGATGCACAAGATATATCCAAAATTGAGGTCTTCAATTGTATTAACATATCAAGTCTTCTCACAACTTGAGTCACATACACAAGTAGTCATAGGATGCTCCTCATCAAATATGAGAAAAGCATACAATATCTTTCTCCTCTACATGTAGACTAATACAAAACTCTGGTACATTGATAGTTTGGTTCTTTCCCATATCTCCAAAATGCAGCACATCATGAATGATAATAATAATGACTCAAGCAACACCAATGATAAAAACATTATTAAGAACAACATGAGTAACAACAACAATCCCAACCCAACCTTACTAACATATATCCTAAGAAAAACAACAACAACAACAACAACAACAACATTTTACAATCATATTAGTCTCATATATATAATATGATCTTGAGTTTACTAGTTGAGAGCCCGATAGTTCTCTCTTCTTATTGATCTTGTTACAACTTCTTTCCTCAAAAGTGATGTTGTGTTGTCCTTCCAACCACTTTTTGTTTATTTCTTTAGTCCGTTGTCTAGCTCCTTAGCATCTTTCACAAATTATGTTCACCAAAATGAAGCTTCATAATATCTTGCACAACTTCTATTTATCAAAACTAAGGGCCCAACACATCAATGTGTTGAGGGGTCCTAAATCCATTTAACTCAACATAAGGAACCAAACTTGCCTTAAAGGCCCAATTAGACTCTGCAGCATTTGATGGTGGAATGGCTCTCCAAATATTTCAATCTAGATGATTTATCGATGGGATTTACGTGGTGATTGATAGGATATATTCCTATGAAAATTCCTCCTTCAGCTTAAGTGTTCTCTTTTTTGTCTTTTGTTTTATTAGATGAGTCTGATAAAATGATGTGCGTTGGTATAAACCAACTACTAGGAGGGATTTGTAACTACTGAAGAAGGTTGAGCTTGGGATAACCCTCATGCTCCAGCATGCAAACAAAGATATTCACACCTATTACAAGCCTAGTACTAATACATTAACTTGTTTGTATTTCAATTATTGAATGAGATACAATTATGGTAAGAACAATGTGCATGTAATAATATGATGGAAAGAAAAATAGTTTCCTTAGCTCTAACATTAATCACACATTAACACAATGATTTTATTTCCATCATTAGGAACAAGAACTGAAAAATATAATGAAACATATAACATATCAATAGATTCATAACTCTTACTCGTTATGGCATCAATTACTGAAATAAAGTTGGAAGTAATTCCTCCTCAATCCAATCACATAATGCCTTTGATGAAAAACATAATTTCTTCTCTAGTCCTAAACAAGACTTCTCAATTAAGGTAGTTCAAAAACAATTCTTAACAATTCCAAAAATGAGAGTCTTTCCAAAAACCATCGACCTTTTCTAAAAGGCCAATCCCTTTATTTATAAAGAATCACTAACTAAAAATAGTTTCTACAATTTTAAGTTAAGTAAAAACAACTCGCCATGTGGCGCTTGATCCTTTTGTTCTCTGAGTATCACATACTTCGACCACTTGAGGAAAATATCCTCGCATGTGTTGGAATACATGAACCTGTGTTGTTCCATCAGGGATGAAATAATTTCTTTTACTTCTACTACCCATTCTCTTTATTTGAATATTTTGGCACTGAATCGTTGCAGAACTGCATGAGCCTTGATCAAATGCTCCATAATTTATTGTATTTGACCTGGTGCCATGCTTTCCACCTATGAAATCTCTGTTGTCCATGTCAAATCTTGCTCTCCATGTCGCTTGACTATGTCATGCAGGTCGACAAAGTCTTTAGGTGAGCCGAATTTTGGGAGGTCAATGCCTTTCATCTCCCTATCGATCTTTTCCCATTCTTTTTCTCACTCAGCCCACTTATTTTGTATCTCCCATTGAGGTTTCTGGGCCATACTTACCCACTATTTGGTTTCTTTCGTGATCTGAGTGATGATGTTATCCATTAACACTCGAATATCGTGCTCTTCGGCATCTCGACCCTTTTGTACTGCATTGATGCAATCAAATTTTTCTACCACTTGGTATGCTTTTTCATAACACCTTTACACGTCCTTGCAGATTTGCAGTGCCATAAGGGTATCTTTTTGGAAATAGACTTTACCTTTAGTGAAAAGATGTCGTTCTTCTATGAACATCCTGGAACTCACTCCTCAAAAACATTGTGGCCTTCATTGAGTCTTGATAGTATTTCTCCAAATGGATCAGATGCTCCAACTCCTTTATCACAACAACCAACTCCTTTTCATCTCTCCTTCCTCGATCCAACATGGAATCTATGATATCCATCCCTCTCCTGATGAGATCAGATGTCTTTGCATGTTCTTTAATGAACAACTTCTCCTCCATGGTGATGAGAATTGAGTTATCTAGTGTGAGTATTCTCTTCTTGGTGTTCCTCTTCATGATAGCTTTCCTCTTCCTGTCATAAGCAATATCTTGTATATTGGAGACCTCATCAATAGGCTGAGGGATTTTTTGTTCTCCCCAAGTTAAAGTGTTTCCCAGGATCCCTACTGTGTGTATCTATTATAGGATTGCTTTTTGTACTTCTTTCATATGCTCTGATGGCTCAACCTCTGTTTATTGTTCATTGGTTGGTGAGGTATCGACCAAAATTGAATAAATGGGGATAGGTTCAATACTTACCTGGTAATCATTTATTGAGGTGAAGATTTCTTGTTGTTGAACTTCCTCTTTTTGACCACTTGATCCTAGTTGATTCCTTGAGTTGTCTTTTGGGGTCTCCGATAAATAAAGCAACTGAGTGTCTAAGACACGTTCGACCTCATGGTCACTTTGTAGAAGGTTTTGAAATGGATCATCGGTACTTGGGAAGATTATTTCTCAGGTTCCTTCTCCTTTGTAATCAGTAACAAAGTTACGAGGAAGAGCTTTGAACTCTCCCAATCATCATAGATGGTTACTTGATAAAATAGGGGGTTTGGTACACTTGTTTCACATGGTGTCCTTGAAACCTTACGCTAGGATGGAATGGTCCCCGATGATCTAATCTATGGTGATAGAAATCTAAGATTTTTTGGACCGGTGATTTATTCAAGTTATGTTGATTCTAAGCCACCTGGCTCTCCTCTGATTGTGATTAGTTTTTTCAAGGGGATCCTCATCATTTCTATGAGTTTGATATCATTCTCTAACTGGTCAATGAATATCTGTGCTCCTTCTAGTAAGATAAATCCTCTCCTTTATGCCTCTGTGGTATCTGCTTCTCTAATTTATTCTCTAACTCTAAGATCCTCATGATCCAACTGCTCTATTGTCTCCACCTATTCATCCATGCTCATATCCTTGAACCTAGTCATGTTTAGGTTGGATTTCCTCTGTACTACCTCCTCCTAGTCCTGAGCGCATTCTGTAAAAATATCATCCTCAAACTTGTCATGCGCGCATGGCCAACAGGACGATACTTTTGAAGTGTGTTGGAGGACTAGGCCCTTAGGATTGTTCTTGCAAGACCAACCTTTCAGGAACCTGAATTCAATCTTACTTATCCCTTATTGTTTGGCTTGAGTAGTGTCCTTCACTAGGTAAAACCCCACATGTAAGCCATAGGGTGTGAAATCTTGTTTGTTTTCCTTAACTAGTGTGGCATTATAGCTCTACACGATAGTCTGATAGTATATTTCTCCTACAATGAGTCGGTCTAGGATGTGAGCAGGGAGTAAATGCGGTGCTCTAGTGGCCTCAAACAACCTGATATAAGTTTTGTGTTCGTTTAGATACCAGTGAACTACCTTCGATATCATTTTCTTAGTTGTTGTGGACAGCCTTGGGCATTCCTTTTTAAACAAAATGAAATAAGCACGGGAGGTGAATTCATCGCAAATAAGGTCATAATATTTTTTGTACTTGTTCTCCCATAATATGTTGAAGTATACATGAACGGGAATTTATGCAACGTGCCATCTTAAATTCATACCAGTGAAGACATTCCTCGTGCAGATTACATCAAGTAGGTATGAAGCCATGTGGAAAGTGGGAGCTTCTCCTTCTTTCGATATTTGAGCCTGCAATACACTGGTGCTCAATTGATTAGATATGATTTCTCCCTATTTGAAACTACACCCTAATATATCCACATTGTATGCTAGGGGAATCTATGCCTCTTAGAACTTGGAGCAGTCCTTTTCTCCATACAATTTGTAGATTAGATCCCTCAAGTAGATGTATGGCTCACTCAAGTTTGTTGTCCCATACCAGCCATTGCTCCGGTTTGTAAATTTATTGTCCTCCTTCCACCATGAGGCCATCAAATGGATGGTGTCATGGAATTCATAGAATTTCACCAAAAATTCTATGCTCAGATGCTCCTCTAGGTCCCTGAGCTTATAATACTTTTGAAATTCTTTCGGGAGAAAAAATATGACACCCTCCATTCTCATTGTTGATCAGGAACTTCTGTGCATCTATGTGATCAATCAACCAACTCAAGCTCTCGATGCATGGGAAACTGGAGTTCGACAGGCCCTTACATTCAGGTCTCTATGTGGGATACAATCTGGGTAATCCTCACAGTTGATTCTATTGATTAGATCTCCCCACTGTGGGAGCATTATTTTGGATCTAGTGGTTTCTTCTGTATCACCAAAGACTGAGGGTTAAATGAAATATCTCTTCGTCGAGGTTTTAATTATCGGCTCCACCCTAGGAGTGTATTCCAACTACCTCGCAGTACTAGGAGAAGAACCCTCACCAATTTCTTCCTCCTTTAGCTTATGTGCCCTTGGTGATCGTCTGGTCATTGGATTTATTGGAGGCATTTTCCTTGCAACTAGAACATAGTTAGACGTTCTGTAAAAGATCGAATGCATATATATAAATAATTACGATTGCCAAATTGATAAAATTTAACACATAACTATGTTGCTTTTTTAACCTGGTATTGATGGTCTGAGAATCAACGCAGTCTTGAGATTCTCACTTTACTTCTTCAGATGCTCTAAAATGAAAACTTGTGTGCAGAATAGAAATGTTCCAAGCCATTTTTTGATTTAAATAGAGATGACTTACCTTGTTTCATCATTTATTCAATTCGATATATGAGTGTGGGTCTACAAAATATGCCACTAGATCTTCATTACATTTAAAATTAAATTTGATCGTAGGTCGACGACGTGGGCGCGAGATATAACGTGGAATATCGGTGATTTCAAATTCATTTTGTTAAATCAATGCATGGGGTAAAAATGTATGTGGGGAAAAACATTAACTGTCCTATTAAATGATCGAATCCGATCATATCTCGTGCTGAAAACATCCCATTGTTTTTCTAATCTAGCTGGTGGATCGGGGGTCGGGGTTTCTTTATAAACATCGTTCATTGATATCTTTTGGAAAGAGCTCCGACGCTAATCCATATTTTTGTAAAAATATGATGTGGAAAAGTTGAATCGAATATGTGACTAGGAAAGAGGAAACCTTAAGATGACTCAGGAGGAAACTAGACTGTACGAAACCCCTATGCGACAAAGACACGTGGCACTTCAGACCGACATCTTTTTTTAATCGTTTTATTCAGAATCATGGATTTTTCCTTAGCTAATCATTCTAAAAACAGATCCTACCCCATGGATGCTGAAAAGTATAAAGGATCGGCAATAAAAAATAAGCTTACCCAAGTTCTCTCGGATTAACTCTCTTGAAAAATTTTCGATGCCGAAAGAGCATCAGGGATCGAAGATCGACGATGTGTCAGTGCAGAAATTTTCAGTAATTTAACTCTTCAAGATTTCTCTGACCCCAAACCAACGCATTCTTCACCGACTATCAGGGGTTTATCATGGCTCATATCAATGTTTAGTCCTCTCATATTCTGTTGACACCGATGGGAATCGACTATATCTTGAATCTGCATGAAAAATAACTAACGCAAACTTACTCTTCATTTTACCAATGTCGATGGTGCATTGGTGATTGACGATTATTGTTACCATGTGGCTATTTTACCTGCATGGATTTTTCCGATGCTGAACACAAGCGCATTAGTCACAATGTTAGCTACAAATTCTTAGTTAAAATTCCAAGTTATTTTAGACTCAAGGTTTCATTTAATAAGTTCAAACAAATCCAAATTGATCAATAAAAATCATGAAAACAAAATAAACCATCCCTCCATAGTGAACTTAATTCAGATAGTAAATCAAAAGGAAACAAGTGGTTGCCAAAAGTGACAGAATTTCATAAAGCTTTTAGGGTGTGTTGAGTGCTCAACACAATGACAACCAACTATCCAAATGTAATGTACCTAGGGAGGCAATATGGGGGTTAATATGGGAGGTACCCCATGGGAATGGGGTAATGTATTATTAGTGGAGGTCATTCAATGTAAGGTGGAATAGGTCCACCATCGTATTAAATAAGGCCCATTGTGGTAGTTGCATATAATAATGGGTAGTTAGATATAATAAATGATGTTTCTAGAAGATACCCTCTCTATAATGTTCCTAGGAGATAGGAAATGCTATATAAGGAAATGTAAGAAATATACTTGATATGGTGAAGAATATTGTTGATGTACAGGAAAGGATTTCTTGAGGAGTGCTATCCTTCCTTAAGGATTAATATATTTTGTTACCCTACCTCAAGGGTTTTCTTTATTCTTGTGCTAAGTGTTTCAGTGAATGGTTTTATTTTCTTCTTGGTTATTTTTGAGTTATATTATTAGATTTGTTGTAGATATACAAAATTTAGTAATGAAGTACACCAAATCTAGATCTGCAAATATACTCAAATAATAACAATAATAAACACCAAAACCATTCACCGTAACAATGGACACAATAAATATAGAAAACCCTTGAGGTAGGGTAACACCATACATTAATCCTTAATGAAGGATAATACTCCTCAAGTAATACTTGTTTGTACATTCACAATATACTTCACCATATCAAATACATTGCTTACATTTCCTTATATAACATTTCCTATCTCTTAGGAACATTCTTGAGAGGGTATCTTCTAGAAACATTATTTATTATTTCCAACTACCCATTATTATATGTAACTACCATAGTGGGCCTTATTTAATACTATGGTGGACCTAGTCTACCTTACATTGAATGGCCTCCACTACTAATACATTACCCCATTCCCATGGGGTACCTCCCATATTACCTCCCTAGGTACATTACATTCCACCCCCCTTAATCATGTTATGTCCCCGAAACATGAAAATATACCATACAATATGACCGCTGAGAATTATAGCCAACTTGTATGAAGTATGGAAATTCATCCAGCCTAATGCAAGACGAACAAGATGTCCAATTGATGCCTTGACACCTTTATCTTTCTCTGCATCGTGCCAATGTTTTCATGGACTTGGTTCTCTAACCTGATGTCGTCCTATAGTATTGGTAGGCCTCCATGCACCTCTGGATTAGTTTCCTTTCTAGCTCTCCGCTAGTGCATAAGTGTGTTGATGCTCATCCCATTGTCGTGATGACTGGTGGTTCCCTATATGATGTGGATGGAGATATACAACAACTATAGGAATTGGTTCCTTTGTTTTCAAATCTAGAACCCCTTCAAACATAGGAATTGGTTCCTGTATCTGTAAATATGCAATGCCTTGTGTCTTGGATTTAATGGCCTCCTAATATTATTTATTGTATCCTTCTCGTGGATTTACTTCATCTTCTTTTGTAGGATCCATCTCTAATTCAACTTCATACTCTACAAGAAATTATGCCCTTGTTGTCGTGGGCCCTTCTTCCTTACTAAGAGACATATCCTACAATGTGATTTTATTTTTCTTGTACCACAATTGAAAAAACTTATTTTTCACATTGATATTAATAGTACTCATTGATTCTATCCAAGGATATCCCAAAAAACATATCCACTTCATCCATATCCATAACATAAAAATATGAATGAAAAACATATTTATCCATAGTAATCTTGAGATCTTTAAAAATTTCCACATTTTCACTCACAACCTATGTGCTTTGAATATTTTTGGTTGGAACTTGTAATCTATTAACCAACTGAACATTGATAAAATTTTGTTGGCAACTAGGGTTAATAGAAATAATGATATTTTCTTTTTGAATACATCCATGACCCTGTAATATAGATTTTCCATATGAAAATAAAACCTTATTTCACCCTTTATCAACACGATACCATTTATCTAAAATTAATTTTTCATATGCTTCATCAAAAAGTGCCATGAAATCACCATATTTAAATGATTTCCACCATATGAAATTATCATCTCTTAAACCATGGTGTAGACAATGTTTCCACTTCTCTTTGTAGCATTGCTTCTTGTATTTTATGAATTATTAAATACTATAACCATCATATTTTCCAGTAAAAAACATATTTCTTAGGAAAAATCTTCAACAAAAACTAGGGTTTTCAAAAAATAACTTACTATAGAAATTTGTGCCTTTTTCAAGAAAAACCCTGAAAAACTGTCGAATTTAAAATGTTTATAACTTAACTTTCCATACTCCGTTTTGACATTTTTTTTTTGAATTTGGTTATTTTTCCGAGAAGAAGCCAAATATCAATTACTTTCTGAAAAATCCAAGAAGAAGTCTCAGATCTAAGCTTGAAGTTTGTCACCGTCTTTTTTTTCTTAAAAAACATTTTGCAAAAAAAAATAAAAATGCTTCTCTTCTTTCCCAAGGAAAGATCTCTGATACAAAATGATATATAACAAATATATATATGCAAATATACTCATAGAATAAAAGAAATAAACACCAAAACCATTCACCATAAAAATGGACACAATAAATAGAGAAAACCCTTGAGGTAGGGTAACACCATACATTAATCCTCAAGGAAGGATAATACTCCTCAAGAAATACTTCCTTTTACATTCAAAATATACTTCACCATATCAAATACATTTCTTACATTTCCTTATATAACATTTACTATCTACTAGGAACATTCTAGAGAGGGTGTCTTCTAGAAACATCATTTATTATTTATAACTACCCATTATTATATGTAACTACCATAGTGGGCATTATTTAATACCACGGTAGAACTAGTCCACTTTAAATTGAATGAACTCCACTAATAATACATTACCCCATTCACATGGAGTACCTCCCATATTAACCCCCCATATTACGTCCCTAGGTACATTACACCAAACCAATTGTCCAAGAATCTCCCCCTTTGGCATTGATGGAAACACCAACATTTATTGAAACACTTAGACATGGAAACACTCATGTCCATGTGCCCCCTCTGATCATTATTCCTCATCAATGTTTCTATCTCTCCCCATTTTACATCAATAGAAACGGGTATCTCGCCTTGGGGCTGCTACCCTTATATTTATGCATGTGTTCTTTTTCTACCTCTTTGACTAAAAAGTGTAACTCCCCCTATCGATTTCTCCTCCTGTCACTATACCTGTTGTAATCAATCATGAGTAAAAGAATAGTTCCCCCTATGGGTATGCTTTACCATCTGTATTTTATTGATCTTCCTTTATCAATCTCTCTCTCTCTCCGATGACTTGAATTATCTACATGATGTTCTGTAGATCGATGTAGGGCTGCATTTATATGTTTCCTTTGTTTTCTTCCATTGTTGTTTATTGTCCATTGGTGCTTCCTCTTGAATTTCACTTACATATATAAAAATCATTCAAAATTTTATTTCTCCATTTATTTGTCGTGTTCACTTGACCATACTATTCAATAATGTCCTTTTGATGATATAGATCATGTTGATGGTTTCTCTTTCCCCGTTCTGTTGTGCCTTTCTCTTCTTCCCTTTCTATGACCAACTAATTCCACCGATTCCAATTGTAAATAGGATGTTATGCATCTGACCTATGTTTCATGCACTAGATAAACATCTCACGAATCCATATTTGTCCATATGTTACAAATTATTCATAACCTTTATACTCAATCGTCCACATTGTTGACCCATGTGTCATTGTACCACTCTGAGTATTTCACTTGAATATACTACAACTTATCATCACACGTTCATGTTGATGAAATGAAATCAAATATGTCCACTGATATGATATATATTTTCATCAAACTCTACATGTTTGGAACAACCTATACTAGAGATATACCTCCATGGATACATACGTGCAATATTATCATAAACTTATGCATGTGTGAATGCCAACTAAAACTTGTGTGGGAACATTGCTTCCATAATCAACCAATATTCCATTTTGTGCTTTTGTTATATGATTGTTCTAATTTTGTCTCTGTAAACACCTCATACTTCTCGAAAGATGGTTCTCTGATTTGTCGTAGCTACTGCACCGAGTCCCCCTGTTCAATATTCATATTTACTAGTAGTCTCCAAGTCGGATAGCTCAAAACAATACCATGTCTAATTCAGAGTAATGTTCCTCTTTATTTGTGGAGACATGTTACTCTTCATACTATTTTTGAATTCTCTCATCATCCTAAGTTTTAACATATTCTTCTTCATCCTCTAGCTGAATTTTGACACTTTACTCTTTTCCTATAAATTCATCACGATCAAGTTCTATTGCAAATCCTATAATTATGATTCCTTAGACATGTTATTCAATTACCTAATCTTCGTGTTCTTCACTTCTTTTCCAAGCCTTCTTGTATCCTTCATCGGCATTTACTTTCATGGGAGGCTTTATCATGCTTCTACAATTTTGAGCTATGTTTCCATAGTTGTGGAATCTATAACATCCAATATTATGTGGAGCCACATATGCATTTCTT
This sequence comes from Picea glauca, assembly GCA_000966675.3. Taxonomy (NCBI): domain Eukaryota; kingdom Viridiplantae; phylum Streptophyta; class Pinopsida; order Pinales; family Pinaceae; genus Picea; species Picea glauca. The sequence continues at coordinate 245,225 of JZKD02S1785358.1, read as the reverse complement.
GTATGATCATTTATTTCATAAGCCTATGTCTAAAGTTAGTAAACTTAAAGCAATGAACATAAAATAAATTTACATACCTGGGAATGAAAGATCTTCTTTGTGGTGTAGTCCTTCTACAATTCTTCCTTGACTGATTGAGATATTCTCTTTGGTTATTTCTTTCACAATGATTCAAGCTTATTTGTTTCCTGAATGTAGAAGGTCTTATGTATTCATTCCTTTATGATTCATGTCGACAATGATTCCTTTGTTTGAGAACTTCTACATAACTCCTTTGTTCTTTTTCTTTTTTCATAGAGCTTGAACCTTCCTCAAAATGAACATTCTTGTATCCTATCCATATTTTTCATTATATGGTGTTTGACCATTGAGAATGTTTTATAACACTTGAGAACTTTTCAAGTTATTGTTGATCTTGTTGACTTCAACTCTCAATGTCACGATTTCGTTTTCGAGCTTCTCACACTCGTTTTCTTTCTTTATCATTTGGATCTGCATTACTTCTTTCTTTATTTTTACTTCTTCAAGTAGGGTTTTCAAGTGGATGTTTTATTCTTAGAAGGATTTATTTTTATTCCTTTCTTTCTTTAGCTCAGTGAAAGAACTAATTAATTCTACCTCAATATCCACTTCACCTTCTTCATCATTTTTCTTATTTTTCGTAGCCATAAAGAGTACTTTCTCTGAGTCACTATCACTTTCATCATATTCATCGGTTGAACAACTGTCTTCTCTTGAGTAGATATTTTTTTTGAAGACTTTCCTTTTATATTTCATGTTTCCCTTTTGATATTTCTTTTCTTTCTTGGGATCTTCCTCTTCATCACTATCTAACCTTTTAGCATAAGAAAACTTATTTGCAAAATGACCAATTTTACCACAATTAAAACATTTTAATGGAAGCATACCTTTGCACTTTTCGGTTCCTCTCTTCAGCTTCCTTACGAAGTTGGATATTTCTTCCTCCTCATATACATCATTGCTACGTATGCAATTTGTCTTTGACTTGGGATTTGTCTTCTTCTTTGTCCTTTTGTATTCTTTAAAGGCTTCTTCTTTTCTGCATGGATTTTCCTGTACTGTCCTCATTTCATAGGATGCAAATATTCCATGTAGCTCATCCATGCTTATCGCACCTAGGTCTACTCTTTATTCTAGGGATGAAATATTCAGATCAAATCTCATTGGTAGAGACCTTAGTGCTTTTTGAACAATGATTGGTTGTTTCATTTCTTCTCACAAACCTTTAATAGCATTCATTATTTCATCAAATCGTAGAAAGTAGGATCCAATTTCTTCCTCTTATTTCATCTTCAGTTGTTCAAATTGACCTCTGTAAGTTTGAATCTTGGCTCCTTTGACTTTGGCATCCCCTTCATAAACATTCTGAAGTTTGTCCCATATCTCCTTTGCAAAATCCAAATGCATAACCATGACATATACTAAATCAACCAAACCATTTAGGATGGCATTTTTATCCCTTTAATTGTTTTGACTAACTATTTTTCCATCGTTATATGTTGGAGGAATGAAAAGTTATTTGTATGTATCTACCACCAATTGCTAAACATCAAATCCCTATGTTTGTACATATGTTTTCATCCTTCTGTTCTAGCATGAAAATTTATTTCCATCAAACTGTGGTATTCCATTATTATACAAACTATTTATCTCCATGATTTTCCTTCAAGTGGTTAACTTTTTTCCTGAAGGAACCTTCTCGGATACCAATTGTTGGAATACTAGGAAGGGGGTTGAATTAGTATGAGCACACTATACCACTTTTAATGATAATATATATTATTTCACTTTATCAACAATGTTCAATAGCTTATCATCAATGTATCATCTATGATTACATTTAATATATCATGAGCATATAATCATAAGAAGCATCACA
>JZKD02S1785358.1:221197-240744 GCA_000966675.3 Picea glauca | reverse complement strand
AGGAGACTAGGAGGTATAATTACAACTAATGGCCTAAAGCCGACATAAATAAAATAACATTACTAATACAATATGCCCCAATTAAGGGGTAATGATCCAATATTAGGGCTTAACACTCAAACCATGTGCCTCAACCATATATCATATGTCGCAATAATGCCATACACCATAACATCATCAACATGTAAACCTAAAAAAAATCATATAAACATACTTGTAACTCTATAAAAAACTTGGGTGTATGTGATCACATACCTACATACCTTCCTCAACTTCAGAAACAACAGAATAACATCTTCATCAAATTTTTCCTTAGTCTCACAAGACTAGTTTTTGGATTAGTAATAAACCCTAGCTTTAAAAAAGCATAAATATGTACCTGTAATGAATGAAGTTCTGAAAATTTTACAAAATATTCTTCAATATATCCTCTACAATTCCTCTAGGTTTCACTCCTTGGAACCACCCAAAAAAGGAGTTAAAAAAAATGGCAAACCATGTTGAATTCTGGCTTATTCTAGAGAGAGAACGTGTAGATCATGGCACGCGTGTAATATTTGATATCTTGATCTGAAAATTACACAAACAATACTATGGAATTTACTTTATCCAATGCATTTTGGCTCACTTAATTTGGATCTTCTATGATAAAATTATGACCTTCTTACCTGAAGCACCTGTTTGAGACTAGTTCTAGGACTAGAAGAAAAAAATATCTTCCACAGAGTGTATCTCCCAAAATACAATAGTGAAATTTATACCATAGGTACCTTGATATGTCTTCTCATTAGCCTCCATATTTCACTACATGAATCAATCAAGAAAAATAGTTATAGCAAAACTGGTAAGATGACCTGTAAATAACATACCTTAGAGCACATCCTCACAAGACTTCATTATCCCTTGCAATTTTGACCTTCTTTACTTCATCTTCCCTCTGAAAAATGCCTCAAATATCCTTGGTTACACCAGATAATAATCACTTGATCACTTAGATAGATATTCAATGAACTTGTGTGTATAAATCATGTACTTATGAGAAACTTCCTGAGGTGTATTTATATTTTTTCTAAGTAACCTCTTTCCTTCACTTTAGGACCTCTTTCCTTAACGTTAGGGCTTCCTATAATTATTTTTTACAACCAATTTACCCTTTCATTAAATACTTGTAACCAACTATGGGATTATTCATCATTCTTCGAGGCTTCTAACTTCACAATGCCATATCTCCCTAACTGTCAGGAACCACGTGGCATTCCACATATCACCGAAAATGACACGACATGTACTATCCATCTAGGGTAGTATCATGTGAAATTTTAATATCCTTCATGTCCATATTCCCTAATAAACTTTGGTTCCCATAACCACACCTCCAATGCTACATGTAAACTACATCAAATGTACCAAACTAAATCACCATCAATCTCGATCGTACAAATGTCAATTAACTATCCAACATCCCTAGAACTTTCCAAGGGTTCACATCAATCTTCAAGATCAATATATAATGATTTCCATCAATGACAACCAACTTTCCAAACGAACTATCCAACACACATTTTGTACTACTGAAAACGACTCACAAGGAAACTAATAATGCACAAATTTGCATGAAAGAAATTGTCCAACTACATGGTGTTCCTAAGGCAATATTGTCAGACAAATATCCCAAGTTGAATTCTAAATTTTGGATGGGATTGTTTAATGGATTCGATACTAACTTGAATTTTAGTACAATATATCATCCAGATTCGGATGGGAAAATGGAGAGGACTAACTACATAATTGAAGATATGTTGAGAATGTATGTAATGGAAAATCCTTCCAAGTGGGAAGACTACTTCCAGCTAGTTGATTTTACTTATAATAATGGGTATCAAGCATAATTGAATATGAGTTCATTTGAATCCTTGTGTGGAAGGATATACGACATGCTATTAAGTTGGGACAAGCCAATAGACACAATAGTTAATTGGTCAGAATTGCTAAAACAAATGGAAGAGCATATGGTAAAGATCAGGTGGAATTTGAAAGTTGCACAAGATAGAAAAAGGATTTATGATGATAAAAGTAGGACATATAAAGAATTAAAAGTGAGAAAGCATGTGTTTTTAAAAGTAAAGGGAAAAAGGAGCTCACTAAGATTAAGAAATTTCCCAAAGTTGGAAACGAGATACTATGGCCCATATGAAATTTTAGACAAGATAGGCCACATTGCATACATGGTTTCATTTCCTACATCCACAAGAATTCATAATTTGTTTCATGTGTATTTATTAAAGAAATATGTTAATAATCCTAACCACGTAATTTATGGGATTGTGATCTAGGTGAGCACGATGGGGACTTTTCAGTGGAACTATTTCACATCGTGGACTAGAAATTCAAAGTGATTAGGAGAAAAACCATAAGCATGGTAAAGGTTCAATGAAATTGTTATGGTCCTAAAGATGTTATGTGGGAGCATGAGGATACCATGCAGTAGGAGTACCCATAAATTTTGAAGAAAGTTGAATGCACATTTATATATAAGTGTGCAAGGCTCCATTTCGGCAGCTAGTGTTCCTAGAGCCACATCTCGGAGAGTTCCTGTCCGAACTTTGATGGAGATCAAGAAGGGAAGTGGTACAACCTTAGGGAGTATGATGTATATAAGGGGATACACTTCCTTGGGTTGTGCATGTTTCAGGGAACAAGAGATTCGTGGTTAAAACTACTTCAAGAGTTGAGAACTTGCAAAAAAGTACCGAGTACCATGATGTAAAATTTTTTATATGTATGCGAGTATGACGTTTTTCACCAAGGAAGATGAAATTCATGAGGGGAGGGGAATGTTATATTCCCATTTTTAATCCCTGGATTAGAAATATGTAATGTGAATATGATGTATGGATGTGGGCCCAAAGATGTAATATGTAAACATTGTATATCATGTAACAATATTTAATGTAATTCCCACTGTAGATGGACACAAAAAGAGTAATAGGATATAATTTTCCACAACAGATGAGAGGGTCTAAAAAATTTATAAGAGAGGGGTCCATGGGGGAATTACCCATGTTTGTTAATCTCAACCCACTTTCTAAAATTACCATTGTGTATATACCTTCTAATTTCCTATTGATTCTATCAAATCCTTAATAATTAAACACATGTAAGAAGGTTGGTGTGAAAAGTCACATCCCATACTTATGAAAGCATGGAAATGAGTAAAATAAACATTAGGGAGTGTGAGAGTCAACATGCATGGGGGGAAAGGAAATTTCTATGGAAAGAGAGAATTTTTTACATTCAAATTTTGGGACAACAATGGAGAAAAAAGTGTTGGAGTTTGAAGGAAGCCATAGTGGGCATGTGTGGCATCTTGTTGGAGTGGTAAATTCATGAAGAAGAAGGTTGTTAGCCCTATAGAGTGATATTTTGTGTGAAATATTACCCTATAGAAGTGATCTTTCTACTGTGAGGTTCTCATGTTGCATCTAACATCCATGGATTCTCCAACAATAGATATTCCTATCCAACCTATGATAGATTCCTGGAGGGAAGTGAGAACGCCTGAGGGATTATTTGTAGTGAAGGGGGATCCCATTCCTTGGGTTGTGCAAGTTGACGGGAAGAGAGCTAGTGGATTGGGATAGTTGTAGGAGAATTAGCTTGTTGTGGGTTGTGTTGAGTTGTGAGTGGATAGTATATACAACCTCTTTCATCGATTCATATCCCCAACTCAAGGGTGATTTGTTGCTAATATTTGGTGAACATTGGGAAGAACGTTCATCCTTTGTTGTTGGTTGCACACCTATTGATAAAATGATAAGTCTTTTATCTATGTTTTTATGTTATTACTTACGGTATTTCATTATTGTGTATAAACTCTATTACTAAGTGAATCATATGCTTCTATGTGTATGCATATTTTGAAAAAAAATCATAATTTTGTTAAATGCATGTTAAATCCTCAACGCATTACATTTTATCATGGGATTTACTTGTTGCGTAATTACTCTAAGTTTAAGCCATTGTATGTATCTGTGTGAATGTTAATTTGTCTGCATTCATGTTTAAATTAATGTTATTATATGTATGGGTGTTTTTAGGATGATGCATTGTATTTAAATTAATGGTACCAAATTTGTTTTATGGGTTTAGTAGTACAGGACACTACACCAGTCAAAGGGTCTTCATTGCAGTTCGGTGCACTAGTGAAGTTTATTTTCTAGAATGAATTGGTGGTTTTATTGAAAATATGGTGCCTTTTATAATACGAGAGACACCAATAATGCACACCCCCCATTCAAGTGCACAATGTTTAGTTTTAGCGATTAAATGTGTAGTTTTATACGCATCGCTAGCAATACTTCTTATAAATTCATGGGATGAACCATGTGCAATGCTTATTTTAAATTCACACAATGCATTGAGTCTGGGGTGAGACAAACACATGAAGCACACCTTCCATATTTTTTTTAAATGAAAAAAATGCCAAATTTAAGCCTAATTTTAAATTTTAATTTGATGAAAATTAAAATGAGGTAACAAACAATTTACCTAGTCTCTTCTTTCTTGAGGAGGTATGGTTGATCAATGGATAAAAAATGAAATTGTGAACTTTTTTCTAAAATTGGAAATGTATGGAATCTAGTGGCGAAGCTATTGAACTGAGGAAGCGACACTATAGGGAACTACAAACGAGGAAACCATAAAGGAGGGTGAGCACCGATTCTTGTGTGAGTGGTTGGAAATAGAAAAGGAAATGTGATAATGAATCCTTTTTTGGTAATTTGTTTCATTTTTCCCTAATATGGTGAGCCTGACAGTAAGATGCACTAATGCATTCTACAATACCAAAATTTTGGGTTGTTATATTCTTTTAAGTGAAACTTGAGGTGAATCAATTGAAATTCTAAGTCAAAGGTTTAGGTGGTTTGACCAGGTAAAGATGAAGTCGAGGTGGATTGATAGCAAGCCGAAGGTCAAGGTTAATCGACCAAGTAAAGTTGAAGTCGAAGGTCGAGGTGGTTCGACATAATAAATATATCGACAACAAGTTGAGGTGGTCAACTAAAAAAAGGTCCACAGGAAGGCGTGTGGCAACCGACTAAAGACTAAATTAAGGTCGATTAGTAGTTGATAGTTTATCGAACTTGGTAGTCAACTGTAACAGAATCTTAAGATTTGTGGGATTTGTAGTCATTAACCTGCATGGATCTCTAACCATTTTTTGGGCACCTTTTCTTCAAGTTTTTTCCTACTATAAATCCTATAAATAAGGAATGTTGTAACATTGTAAAGGCTAAAGATTGTGTTAAAGAATGGAAAGTAGCTTGAGAATAGAGTTCGAAAAATTCAATGGCCATAATTTTAATCTTTGGGAGCTTAAAATTGAATATATCCTTGTAGATAGAGAACAATGGATAGTTGTATTTATAGTTATGATGCTAGTACGTATGTCAACTGAATAATGAGAGAAACTTGAGAGAAGAGAAAGGAGTATGATTCAACTTTGTCTTGTAGATTAAGTGTTGTTGAATGTTTCAGGTGAAGATTTCTCGAAGAAACTGTAGGACAAGTTGGGAAGCTTGTACCAATTGAAATCCCTAGTAAACAAGTTGTTTCTTAGAAAGAAATTGTATCTTCTAAGAATGGGTGATGGAATTTCGGTGACAAAGCATTTAAATACATTTAATACCATTATAAGCTAGTTATCTTTTGTGGATATTAAAAATCATCGAGGAGGAGAAAAGTATTAGACTATTATGTTTTTTTCTAGACTCGTGGGATATCTTAGTCATGGCTATAGGGAGTTTTATCACTCCAAGAATCACTCTAGGTTGCAAATCAAGTGATCTCGGTAACTTAATCAAATGTGTAAATAAGGGTATCAATTGGATCAAATTGAATGACTTGATATGGTCCCACTCACTCCAGACACATATGAATACACTCAGACAAATAATGATTTCAACTATACTTGTTCAAAAGGTTTATATAAACATGTAAATGATGAATATTACTTTATTATACCAGCAGAAACATACATACATAAGCATACATGAATGGCCATCTATAACAGGTAAGAGTACTTGCAATTCTAGTTTATCAATGCCAAGATAAGATGACAGTTATCAATCATTAGATAAACATGGAAAATATGAATATAATATTCACCCAAAGGTATAGAAAAGAAAGAAGATGAAGGTATGAACATCTACAACAAAAGAATCTTATATTCCAATATGCATTCAAAAGTCTTTTACAAAGGAGTCTCTCCAAGTCCTCTGAATCCAACCACCTCTTTAGCTCCTCCTTTTGGTTCTCTTTATAGATATTATATGATCATATAGATACAAAATAAATGGATCAAATAACCTCTTCACCTATATTTAGTTATCCAAGTCAAATTAGAATTTATGAGGTGGATGGAAAATACAAACTGTCAAATTTCTGTAAAATGATGCTCAAAGATTCACCTATATCTCCTAAATTCAAACAACTATTGGAAAAATGAGAGTTTTTTTAATAGGAGCTTATTCTTTTGAAAAACAATCTCGCGTTCCAAAAATATCTTTCCATCTGATCATAATCCATCTCCAAAAAAGATGACTAAAACAGGAAAACACATATTTCCAAAATCTAGTCATGTTCCTACAATCTAGGATTTGATCCCTAGAATGTTTCCACTGAGGAAACGAAGTGCCACCTACATGATTTGATGGGGGATGATATTATATTCAAATATATGTGGCCACCTTGACCCAAAAATCCTCTTTCCAAGTCGAATTTTGACCAAAGCTCATCCATGTTGAAAGTTTGAAGAGTTGGTAGCACAATACATAGGAAAAACACAGTTTGCGCTACAAACTCTTGTAGGTAATTGTTTTCAACAATTTTGTTTAAAAACCTTTTAAAAATTGAGATGGATGTTAGAAAAGGATGATTTAAGACCTGGAATTTGACATCATAACATATTAAATGTTGCAATATATCATACTTAATCATTTAAACTTCTCCATACTTCATTTTACAAAAAGGTTTATACCAAAATGTAATACTCCAAGTGTGTTAGACAAACACACAATTCCTTTGGAATTTATTTTTAGAAGATGAATACCCTACACCCTGAAGAGAACCATACTGTCACTGTAAACATATCCCTCTTTGACAAATTCCATCAATAAACTCTAAAAACAGAGTATGATTGTAATATGCTTTTTTTTATGTATTTAACACTTGCTAGGGTTTTTGATCTTCAACAAAAACTGATAAAAAGGTTTCTCCATGCTGCTACCATATGAATATTCCTCTCTTTCTCCAGATGATGCCCTTCTAGCTTTTGACAAAACCTCCAGCATCCTATGTGCTTGAAGGAGTCCACATGGTTAGAGTTTTTCTCAATAAGAGTAGTACCAGTAGGTTCAAACCTAACCACAGATCCTGACCTCTTCCTGGGGATAGCATCTTTCCTTGGATCCATTTGATATCCAAGCACTTGCTACAAATACTTATGCACATAAGAAAATTAGAGAAAAAACCACTAAGGACAAAACTTCCTTGGTTCCCAGAAAACCTTAACAATATTTCTTTGATGGCGAGCTGCAGCTTTAGAAGAGGATCTCAAGACTTGATGATGATTTAAGAACCTTGAAAAACTTTCTGATATACCTTTTTCACTTCAAAAGTATTCAAATGAAAAAACAGAGATTTTTCACGAGTTTGTAGTGCACTTAGTGTTAAAATAGCGCTTTGCTCTACCAACTTGTCATAATGAGGAATTATTTCAATATGGACATCCCTTTGTGATTTGAAGTCAAATGGTGGATTATTATGAACCATAAATGACTAAAACAACTTGTGATTGACCCTAAAACAATTTCATGACTTAATTAACCACCTAACACTCTAAATAAAAAAAAGTTTATATGGGATCTAGTAGGGAGTAATACAACCTCACTAGCACTAGAAGACATGGTTGCATCTCTAATGTCAAAAGAAATGAGAAGAAAGAAAATGGAAGGATCGACTGGAGATTCTTTAGTGGTGAGAGGTCGATCGATTGATAGAGATGAAGGAAAATTGTCTGGTAGAAATTCTAAGTTCAAGGGTAGATCTTAATCCCCGGTTTAGTCAATAAGAAGATGCTGAAAATGTGGTAAAGTTGAGAATTACAAAAAGGACTACAAGTCGAAGGAGATGGAATTCTATACAAGATCCGATGTGAAGCAGTCGACTAAGAGAAAGACGACTCTAGATAAGGGAGCCGATGTGTACCTAGTGTTGACCATCACACAGTCGGATCAAAATGTTTGGTTGATCAAATCAGCAGAATCCTATCATATGACACCATATGGAGAATGTTTCTACAAATATGAATGATATGAAAGAGGATAAGTGTTCATGGGGAACAAATCGATAACCCGAATTGTCAAACAGGAAAGCATTTGACTGATACTACAAGATGGGAGGAGTAGAAACCTTCCAAGTTTTCTACACATTCTTGGTTTGGAAAGAAACCTGATATTTGTTAGTAATATGAGTGATGTTGGTGTACACACTCTATTTTATAAGGATCATGTGCAATATGGTTAGAGGTGCGATAATATTAATGAAAGGAGTTGAGATTGGAACCCTATGCAAGTTTCTAGGGAGTGTCAACTTGACTAGATGCAATAATATTGTTGTTCATAAAGTCGACCCGACCATGCTATGGCACAAGAGAATGGGACACATTGGAGAAAAGGGAATTAAATCTATGCATGATAAATGTATGGTCGAATACTTTCCATAATGTAATTTAGAAGTCGAATTTTGTGAAAATTGTATATATGGAAAACAAATTTGGGTGAGGTTACCATCTGTAGTGACAAGGGAAATTGGGATTCTAGAGTTGGTTCATAGTGATGTGTTTGGTCCTGTTACAATGCCTCCACATGGAGGGTCCCTGTATTATGTCTCCTTCATATATGATTTTTCTAGGAATACATGGATATATTTCCCAAGAAATAAGTCATAGGTTTTCGACAAATTCAAAGAGTTTAAATCTCTTGTAGAAAACTAAAGAGATAAGACGATTAAGGTGTTGAGAACTGACAACAGTGGTGAATTATGTGGAAAATAATTTGATCAGTTCTGCAAGAAGTGTGGCATAGAATAACAAACTACCACACCATATACCCCACAAAAAAAAGGAGTTTCTGAGAGAATGAACAAAACGTTGATGGATAAGGAAAGGAGCATACTCAATGGTGTTGGGCTCACACAAGAATTCTTGGCAGAAGTAGTTGACACTACAAAATATCTATTGAATATTTCTCCTTCATCAAAACTATTTGAAATGAATCCACATGAGGTATGATCGGGTAATAATCATTCGGTTTCAAATATCAAAGTATTTGGTTGTGATTCATTTGTGCATGTTCCCAAGGAAAAGAGGAACAAGCTAGACAAGAAGGAAAACAAATATATTTTCATTGGATACATAGAAGGAATGAAAGGATATAAGCTATGGGATCCTACATCAAGGAAACCAATGTACAGTCAATATTTGATCTTCATAGAAGTCATAAGTAAGTCCAATCCTGAGGAAATTGTTCATAATGAGAATAATCTTGATATGGTGTGGTTTGAATTGAGGAGAAAAGAAGATGATTCAGATGAGTCGAATAAATCAGAGGAAGAGGTGGAACAACCAACTTTGGTTGTAAGAAGGTCAGAAAGAGTGAGAAAAATAGTTGAAAGGTATAGTCCACCCAACTTTTGTTATGAATTCATGTTAACTTCCATTGACGATGAGCCCAAGTCAGCTGAGGAGTCAGTTGAATCAGTAAAGGGAAAAATTTGGAAGGACTCCATGGTTGAAGGGATGGAATCCTTGCACAAGAATGAGACATGGCACTTAGTCAAGTTTCCTAGTGGAAGAAATCCTATCAACAGAAAATGGGTATTCAAGAAGAACATTGAATGCAACAAGTCAAGTCAAGAAATTTGAAGCTCGACTAGTAGTGAAAGGATATTCCCAAGTCGATAGAGTTGACTTCAGTGAGATTTTTTCCCTTATTGAAAAATTAACTTCCATTAGAATACTAATGTCTTTGTTGCGACATTTGATCTGGAAATAGAATAGATGGATGTGAAGACAATGTTACTACATGGGGACCTGAAAGAATAAATATACATGAAACATCCTAAAGGATTTGTAGTAAAGGGAAATAAATATTTGGTGTGTAAACTGAAAATATCCCTTTAAGGTCTAAATAAACCACCAAGGATGTGGTACCAAAAGTTAGACACATACATCCTTACTTTGGGATTTGTGAGAATCAAAGTTGATCACTGAATATATCTCAAAGAAGAAGGTGGGCATTTCATATATGTAGCTTTGTATGTCAATGACACGTTGTTGATCAGAAACATCATGGATGCAATAAAGGAGTTGAATAAGTATATATCCTCCAAGTTCAACATGAAATATCTTTGTGTAGCTCACTTCATTATAGGAATGGAGATTAAGATATATCGAGAAACTAGAAATCTTTGGTTGAACCAGACGAAGCATGTTGAAACAACTTTGAAATGTTTCAACATGCAAGATTGCAAACCGGTGAAGGTGTCAATTCATGTGGGAGCAAGGATAGATGTTGAATAATGTCCAAAGACACATGAATAAATAGAGGACATGGAACATGTTCCCTATGCAAGTTTTTTTTGTATCCTAATATATGCGATGGTCTGCACTCGAACAAACATTTCCCATGAAGTGGGAGTCGTGAGTAGATACATTTTGAAACCTGGGAAGGAGAACTAGAAAATTGTCAAGAGAGTATTCAGGTATTTTTGTGGCACAAAATATTATGCTATATGTTATCAATGAAATCCGGGAGGTGACTGAATTAAATGTACATGTCTTTTTCGACGTCGACTATGCTATAGATCTAGATTGACGGAGGTTAAAAAGTCGGTATGTCTTCAAGATGTTTGATGGAGAAATCAGTTGGATGAGTAATAGACATGTGATCGTAGCCTTGTCAATAATAGAAGTCGAATACATGGTAGCCACTCATGGAATAAAAGAAGCAGTTTGGATGCAAAGGTTGTGTTTAGGAATCGGGTTTGAGAAGAGAGCTATGAAGATACGTTGTGACAGTCAAATCGTGATATTTCAAGCAAAGACCCCTTCTTATCATTTGAAGACTAAGAACATTGATGTATAATACCATTTTGTGAGAGACATGGTGGAAAGAAACAAGGTGTTGCTGGAGAAAGTAGACACGTTGGAAAACTTAGTAGACTCGTTGAATAAGTCTGTGAGTGTTGTGAAGTTCTCTTGGTGTAGAGAGGAAATGGGAATTATTGCCTTGATTTTGTGAATGAAAGTTCAAAGGTCTCCCGGTTTTAGTAAAGAAGATAACAAGTGGTACACTGTTGGGTTGTTATATTCTTTGAAGTGAAATTCTAGGTGGATCGATTGATAGTCAAAGTCGAAGGTCGAGGTGGTTCGAATAGGTAAAGACGAAGTTAAGGTGGATCGACAACAAGTCGAAGGACAAGTTTAGTTAACCAAGTAAATTTGAATTCTAAGGTCGAGGTGGTTCAACATGGTAAATAAATCGGCATCAAGTCGAAGAGGTCAAATGATAAGAGGTTTACAGGTGAGCATGTGGCGACCAACTAAACATCAAACGAAGGTTGATTGGTAGTCGACTGGTAATTTGACCTGGTAGTCAACTCTAACATAATACTAATATTCACGATATTTATAGCCAATGATCTGCATGGATCTGTAACCATATTTTGGGGCCTTTCTTTAGGGTTTTTCCTGTTGTAAATCCTATAAATAAGGTGTGTTGTAAGGTCATAAAGAATACTGAATCAATCAATAATCATAGAGGTTGTTGGTCATGCATATGTAAGTCAAATTGTCTACTAGGTTTTTCTTTTGTAATAAAGAGGATATGATGTTGATTGTGTCTTAGGTATGGATCAAGGTTAGATGTGCAATATTTTATTATAAATGAATAAGACAACAAGATATTAGAACACTCAAGTAATGATGGTTTTCCCGATTTGGGTTTCTGGCATAAAATATCTATGTACTATGTGTTTAATTTGTCATTAACTTTCTTGATTAAATCCTTATTCCTCTATTCATATAGGTTTAGCATGGAAGTGTGTCTTATTTCCTAACACAAAACACATCAATACACATTTTATTTTAGCCTATCATGGTGCAACATAAAGTAATATGCACCAATGTGTGGTAGTATGATTAACGCACTGGTTGTATTTTTGGCTATATATTAAAAAATATCAAGGCTACAGTACTATTAAGTGCATCGTTATTGTTGTTCGGTGTGCCATTATTGTATACTCACCAGGGAGGTTGGGTTTTTTAAGCACACTAGGAAAGGTATTTTCATTTTTTAAATTAGATTTTTTTATTGAATAACCAATTGTTCTAGATTTATTCAATGCATCCTTTATACATGCACTGGTTCTCTTAGTTTATCATGGAGTACCAATATGAATTTTATTTTTTTAAATAAAAAAGGATATTTTAGCATTTTATAGTAATAATGATTAACAATGTTCTTTATTAGTTAAGAACTGGGGCGTTATGTTTATGAGAACTCTAGTGCATTGGTATGATCGAGGCTCGCCAACATCAAAACCTCTCCAACAAACTCCAACCACCCACATATGCTAACAACCTTCGCTATAAAAAGAGAAGCGATAATTTTTTTAGGGAGGTTCTGTAAAAACCTTCACTACAAAGTGTTTTCCTTGTAGTGCCATGGTTTATCAACCATAGTCATGACTTCAAGGATAGACTCATCCGAAGGTGATTAAACATCCAAGAAATTGTGTGAACTTGGAGGATTGATATCCCAAATGAGCAAATCTATCATGCCCCATATTATTATTAAAGTTATAAATAATTAATAATAATAATAGGAATATAACAATTCTCCTAAAAAAATCATAATAAGTACTACTTATATGAATAAATAATAATAGAGAAGTATATAATAATTATCCTAAGGGGCGTCATAATAAATACTTATTATGAATATGTGTCTAATTAAAGAAAAGGGTAAAATAAGTAACAAAAATTATTGAGAAACCTTAAAATATAATAAAGAAGTAAATAAAGGATCCTAGGGGATCTAGTTCTTTACCATATATGGACTCTATACAAAGAGGGAAAATAAGGATAAAAGGGATATATTGCCTTGGATGGTCTATATATAGGGAAAGGCTTAATATTGTTGGATCAATTGTAGATTTAGGGCTCGAGGGTGACCTTCTACTGAATATTAAAGTAGAAAGGTCTACAGTTGGGTGGAGAGTCATCCCCTATTTTTTGTGGTATATTTCAGATTGGCATCAAGGTATCACTATAATATCCAACCCCAATACTATAGGTACATTGGTTTCTTCAAAGAAGGTGAGTTCCTCATCTCTTAGTGCTCCTAAATTTATTAAATTTTATGTGGTAATTTATGTAATTATTTTTGTTTTAAATCAGGGCATTACATATGGCATCAAAGTGATGTTCTAACTCTAAGTACCTATGGGCCTTGCCATGTTAAAATTCATTTGAAAAGAATAGATATAAAGAGAATTGGTTAATTATACACATGTAATCTAGGTTATAGATTTGAAATATATATCTAGATCCAATGATAGAAAAGAAAAAATAGAGGATGTTTTGTAATCAAATCTCAAGTCTACATTCCTAGATCTAAAATCTGATAAGTTTTGTGGAATGTGGAAAGTTCTAATAATTTTTTTTTTTTTAATGAGTTACCATGAATATGTTTATGGGTCTTGTAAGTATGGTGAATTGATGGATTTGGCCATCGTGTACTCTAACTTTGGAATAATATATTTGTTTTCTTAGGAATTCCTCACATTTATGTGGAAAATATTATAATATTTGGACCAGTGGGACATGGTCAATTGATATAGTGTGTAGATATAAATTATTTTTTGAAAGAATGAATGTAGATATGACTTGTGCATATTTAATTTGAGTGTTCTCTAGGTCAGTCATGATCAGATTGACCATTCATCCGTGAAACACGTGAAAATTCTTATTTGTATATTAGATTATTTGTTTGGTTTACTGCATAATTGTCGATGAGTTTCTTCAATAGATTATACCACATGTTTCCCTAGTCAAGGGTGGAGATTAAAGAAAATATACCTGGTTGATCTCCCTAAAGCTAGAATATCTACTGATTGAATTATCTAGGGTTATTCTTCCATATTCCTTCAACCAAATCACTAAGAAGAATAAGGCCTTTTCATCATGATCTCTAACAAATTTTGTGTTAGTAAATACATTTTTACCTTTTCGGTGTTTTTAGTTTTTGACATCATTTTTGTAGGTATGTTATCGCCCCAATGAAATATGTTGTATTTGACGTCTTAAAATATCATCAACAATCCAATTCACTCAATCATAGGTACAAAGAAATAAGAGGATGTTTGCAATGACTTGTAGTAATCTGTTATCTCGGTAATGTCCTTATGAATGCGGTGGATCTCCAAAGGATTCTTAAAATTGAGATCTCTTTATATCATATAGGTCGAGTTCTTATTTTCAATACGTTAAGTGAATAAATTATAACCCTATCGAAGAATTACAAAAAATCATTTTGTGAAATAACTAGATGAACTATCGATATCCAAACAACTATATAAAAGTAATCTCGCTCACTTACGACTAGTGAGTTAGTAATGAGAAGCAGATAAGAGAAAACAACCTAACAATATTATAATATTAAGGGAGGTGGCTAGTCAATATTCATTCACATGAGAGTTTTTATTTCCTCCTCGCCATAATACTATTCTATCTTCCTTCAATATTTAATAATACGCTTCTGTTGACATGTATATGATCTAGCTATAATTATTTTCATTACTTAGAAAAATTATCTTATTTCATAGCAGGTTCACAAGTCTCCTTGTCAAAGTTCCATGTTAGATAAATTACACTTTTGTTTCTCCACCGCCTACATATTGCACCATGACTTAGTCATATTTTAAGTTTCTTTTCATATCAGCGGGTTAGCAGACTCACGGGTGTGTCCTTTTCACTCTTTCATAAGACTATTTCTTTGCCATCACTAAAATGATCCATGTTTTTTTTTATCTACATTTTTCTCTATACTTAGATTCTTATTTCTTTTTCTTCCCACTATGAATTCAGGGGTCTTCAAGTCTTGTAAATTTTGTTATGTTTCCATCCGACCGAACAATAACAATGTGTAGTCGTTTTTCATGTCACGGTGGGTTCGTGAGTTGGAGGACTCACGGGTTGGTATATCCTCTTTCTTCCATCTTAACTTCCCCACCTAGATGTATGCTTTTCCTTTTTCACTTGTCTCAAGATTCATTTAATTCTAAATCCTACGTAAGATAACTTCAAATTAATTTTTGAAAAGGTCATTAAAAATAACATATTTCTCGAGGTAATTTCCATTTAATTCATATTAACTTATTTTGTTTTATTTTTGTAAATAAAAGATATTGTATTACCTTAAATAAAATTCATGTCAATACATTTTTCATATTTTTCCACCTATTCTTACACATGCATGGAAACCAAAACAGGTGACCTGCAAAAAATATAGACGTGGCTATTGCCAAAAATGAAGGTTTTAAATAAAAGAAAATTTGACTGTAACTAATTGCTGTAGAACAAAATAAAAGAGAAAATAGAGTTTCGATGAACCCAGGTGTTCATAATTGTTGTAAGTGAAGACAAACAAATGGATTCAAGTCGAAAAACACTTCTAGTCCGGTGCACCAGACAGGGAGTCGAGAAGGAGGTCCATGCGGCAGCTGAGGATGCTCTAATTGTGGAGATATTCCTCCATGTTCCGACTCATCTCGAAAATCAGCTAAAGGTGGTCATCCGAGAAATGGTGTGGGTTGAGCGAAGGATTTTTAGTTCTCCCAACTATTTCCTTATGTTGTTTTGTTGTTTCATTAAAATCATTTGGTGGAGTCTCTTCCATAGCCAATCAGTGGGTTACCTTCATGGTGGTCAGGAAGTTCCTTACTGTCTATTATTTCAACCAGCTGGGGGGAATTTATTCCTCAACCACACAACCACCTAACGCCATTTTGGGATGAGTAGAGGGGATGGTGTTGTTGAAGGGATCTGGTAATGTTGAGGTCATTTCTAGCCCATATGGAGGAATTTATTCCTCAATTGGGTAGTCCCCTAAATCAACCATGATGTCGAAGAGGTGAGGAGGAGACTCTAGGATTTCGAGAGGAGGTTGGGTATTCTCAAGCCAATTCTTGTTGGAGAGGGAGGGAATAGTATATATGGTTGACATATTAGAGGGAAACAAGGGGATTGGGTGATTGCACTGGGCTATGAAGTTGTAGTAAGTCGGCCCTCATTTGCGCTTGCCTCGCTCTCTCGAAATGGTGGAGTTACGACAAGGAAGGAGGATGAGAGGCAAACCAAGAATCCATTCTAGTGATAAGCAGGATATGGGCACGGTATAGGTGAGGAATGGAAAAATAATGGACACGAGCATGGAGAGGGAAGCCTATGGATAGAGAATAGAGTTCATGAGGTAAGGAGTCTTGGAATGCTAAAAGAAAATGAGTTCCAAATGAAATTGTGGAATGAGAAAATTCTTGTGAGATCTTACCTTCATAGAAACCATTGAGGTGAGTGAAAGAAGCACCATGAATATGGAGGTGATTCCAACCAATTGCATCGCACCTTCTCCAGTGCTTTGTAGCTAGTTGACAATGAGATCCATTAAATTTCCCTTACCACAACAGCACACCAACACCACTACAACATGAATTATAGTAATGTTGAGCAGGATGGATATGATTATGGAAACTGGTGGTATTAACTCCCCTATCCACATGAGTGCCAGGTTGCCTCTGCTAGACAAATGTCACCCCATCCAGGGCATATTAAATTATTCATAAAAAAAAGGTTTTAAATTATATTACCGAGAAAATATTTATTTTGAAATGAACATCCAAAGGAATTTTATGAGAGTCCACCAACTTCACCAAAATGGCCATCAAAAGAAAACAATTATGTGGAGATACTCTTAACTTATTTGGCCAATAAGACCATAAATTTAATTGGTCTAGATATTATTGGTGTTATTTTTCACTTCCTCTACTAGAGAGAAATGAAAACAGATTTTGGACATCAATTATTGCTTTAGTTGGATGTGTACCTGAAGTTTTAAAATGTAAAGAAGTAATTTCCTGGTGTGCTGACAAATTCGTCCAAAGTCGAAGGGAAATCCAAATCCAGAATGAGTCCCCTATTTCTTTAGCACTATCGGTTTTTAATGAAAATGTTGAAATTACTAAAGTCCACCATTACATTCAAGGGAGAGGAAGAAAGGAACTTTCTAAAAGAAAAGGATAATGGATTAGAGATATTACAAGAATATCTAGAATATCCTACAACAATGTCTAAATATATATCAAGAATTTAAATCGATTCATTAAAAAATCCCTATCAAGAGGTGGCATGGATCTTCACCAGAATCACATGTAAGGAGTCTACAACAACTATCCCTCGGTTGGAACTCTACAATTTTTATTTTACAATTCATGAAGAAGCACTTTTCGATTGGGGAAAAATCATTTCTTCACAAATTTATACACAGTTGTCAAATTTTAAAAGGGACAATAAATTCTATATGGCCTCCTACTTCATATTTTCTATTACTTACTACCATATCTTCAAGGGTTTGAGTATCGGGAAAAGAGTAAACTGTAAAATTGATCTAGTGACTATGTGGTACTAGGGTTTGTGGAGACAAAAGGTTAGTTACTATTTTTATCAAGTATATAATGAATTTGTCTCTATTTTCAAGAAAATTGAAGTCAAAGGTCGATGTGGCTCGACATAATAAATACATCGACAACAAGTTGAGAAGGTCAAATGAAAAAAGGTCGACATGAAGGCATGTGGAAACCGACTGAATATTGAATTAAGGTCGACTGGTAGTTGACGGGTAATCCAACTTGGTAGTCGACTGTAACAGAATCCTGAGATTTGTGGGATTTGTAGCCAATGACCTACATGGATCTCTAACCATTTTTTCGGCACCTTTTCTTCAAGTTTTTTCCTACTTTAAATCCTATAAATAAGAAATGTTGTAACTTTATAAAGGCTAATGAATACATGAATAATCGTATAGGTTGTTGGTCATGCAGATGTAAGTCGAATTGGCTATAGGGTTGTTCTTGTGTAAGCAAGAGGATATGATGAGGATTGGGTATTAGGTGTGGACCAAGGTTAGACATGTAATATTTTATTCTATAATATGTTAAGAGTTCAGGAAGATGTCATTAAGGGGGGATAGGCTCTAATGCCTCCTTCCTTCTCCTATTGTGTGAACATTGTAAATCCTTCAATCCTATCCCAAGTTGTTCTTAAGGGGGGATGTTAGGATATTTATACACTTAGGAGTTAGTTAATAACTGCTTGGTCTAATGTGTTGTTAGGTAAAAGTGTGTTTCTTTAGTATGCATTAGTATGCATTTGTAGTTAGGAAATCTGACGATCACGATATGTTCCCGACATAGAGTGATCTGACGGTTCATACTCTCCTCTATCTTAACGGCCATTGATATGTGTCTTAACACCCGATTGGTCCATGATCTCTATTTAAAGAGCATGGAGGGTCATTTGTCGATGATAGATTGTGAGAAACTCTCTTGTAAAATCCCTTTGTAATCTTTTTATTTTGCATTAATAAACTGCTCCAAGTGGTCCCATTGGCTGGGGTCATGGATGTTTCCCCATAGGGGTTTTACCACGTGAAAACATCGGTGTGTTGATCTTTGATTTGGTTATGTGAGTGGTTACTGAAGGTGTTTGTCCTCTGTTGAAATACCTGTGTTGTCGAACAAGCCTAAGGATAAAGGGGCATCAAGTTTACTTTTTGAGACCATGTGTTATCACTCTAGGAAACTCTCCTAGGCTGTAAGTCGGAGATGCCTGGTAACTAATTCTTTTTGAAGCAATTTTCTAAATAAAGTGTGAATTTGGAACAAGTCGGAGGACTGGATCAATTTTCACTCAAATCATGCATAAACACATCAAGATGGACGAGGCTTTCAACCAAAAATGTTCAGGGAGTTGGCAAATAAGTGATGGATGAAGAAATAACTATCATACCAGCAGAACCATATATAGACATATATGAATGGCCGATTACAATAATCACAAAAATATTTGCAGAGTTAAACTTATGAATGCAGCGATAAGATGACAGTTATCTGGCATTAGACAAGCATAACAACATGAATGTAACATCCAAGTGCAAATATAGAGTAGACAAGAAGGTGAAATCTGAACAGGTTATGGCAAAAGAAGCTTGTATTACTTCATATGAAAATGATAATTTCTGAGTTACATAGTCTGAACAAGTCTCCAAAGTCGAACCTTTGGTTCATATTCTCTCTTAATATTTATAACATCACAAAGCAGGTCTCTGATCCTAAAAACATGGATCAAATCAACTAAAAATAGTAAGTAA